>PVKP010000128.1:255093-268259 GCA_004027715.1 Plecturocebus donacophilus
ATATAAAGTATAAAATAGCCCATTTCACAGATAAAAGAATTGTAGCTTCAAGTTGAATGGCTTGCCCATTGAAGTGGAATCCAAACTCAATTCTACTGACTCCCAACCTACTACTTTCTCACTGTACCAGCTTGTATTATGTACAAATCTAGCCTTTACTGAATTTTATTCAAGTTAGAGAATTGTAGACAGGGGTTCTAAATCAGGTGTGCATCCATGGAATTTAGGTTTTCTGAGAACCCCCTAATATCATATGAAAAATATGAAAAATATACCTCTGAATATTTTTATACTCAGATATATGAATATAATCTTCTGATAACAATATTCTGATATATGTTTTAGCTGCCATCGGATTTATAATAAAGGTCCAACACCCTTAAAGGTTAAGGGTCATTGATTTTGAGGTAGTATAGCATAATGTTTAAGATTCCAGGCTTTGGAAATGCCTAAGTTCATATCACAGGAGTAACACTTAATAGCTCTGTGACTATGGGCAACTTACTTAATTTCTCTGTAACTTTATTTTCTTGTCTGTAAAAGTAGCATGATAATTTGCAAGGATTAAATTAGTTCAAAATTTATAAAAACACTTAGAACACTGCTTGGCACATAACAAGCTTCATTTAAAGATTGCTATTATCATAATTGTTATGGCCAGGATATATATATAAACAACAAAAATGTGTCCACTTAGGAAGTCAGTTATTAGTGTAGGTCATATCTGTGAGAACTCAGCACTGTGCCTGGCCTGAGTACCACCAACCCTCGTAGCACAGCATGGTACATGACCCTTCCCCTACTGGTTTTTACATCCTACTCTTAGGTGGGATTTATTGACCAGCTTCCAGTGAATCAAATTTGGTACAAGTGGTGGGATGTCACTTCTCAGATTAGATTTGATGTTCTCTCTCTCTTTGGGGAGGTCACCTTCTATGTCATCAGGCAGCCCTGTGAAAAGGTCCATGTGAAGAGAGACTAGGGAAACCTAGTAAGCAGTTAGCAAGGAGATGAGGCCCACAAACAATATCTCTGAGGACTAGAGGTCCACGTGAACACACTTGCAGGAAAATCTTCCTCCAGTAACATTTTCAGATGAGACTTCAGACTCAGCCAATAACTGGCTGTAACCTCCTGAGACAACTTAATCCAGAGGCACTCAGCTAACCCAGGCCCAGATTTCTGATCCATAAATAGCAAGATAACACATTTTCACTTTTTTGATCTACTAAATTTAAGAGTAATTTGTTAATGCTGCAATAGATGACATACATGTGCCACATACTTTATAGACATTATTTCATTTAGAATTCATAACCACACTATGATGCAGAGATTATTGCCCCAATCTACAGAGGAAGCCCAGAGAAATCAAAAGACCAACCAGCCTGGTAGTGAATTTTGCCTGACTTCAAAGCCCATGCTCTTTCTTAGGATATTAATTTCATTTACCCATTGCTGAGATTACTTTTTGTTTATGTAAATTTTGTTTTAGTAATTAAAATAAGAAATATTAAAGTTATTCAGGAATGGATTTCAATATGGTTTTAAAACAACATATGATTGGTCTGCATTTTAACCAGAAGTTGAAATACCGAGTAGCTCTCATTTAGCAAGACACTAGGTTTTGCCGACATGTATGCTGTAGGGAATAGGATCTAAGATTTTATAATCATCAAATTATAAACTCTAAATATGGCCTCTTTATTTCAATCTCTACATTATTATTATAACAACTTATTTTTGGAACACAGCTCTTTAAAAAAATCACTCTTCGTGCTTGAATTAATCATGGCTTTAAATAAAATGGATAATTATTCATTACCTACTCATGCCTATCTTCAAACAGAATTTTCCTCAACAAGTTAGTAGTCTCTTGTCTCCAGACCCTTTGACTCTTGGGCCAGTAGTCTATCAGTTATATCCTCAATTTCCTAATGCAAGAAATATTTAAAGTCCTAGGACAGTTAATGATACATGCTAAATCATTAGAGAAAGCAATAGAACCCACTTATACTTGTCGTCAAATTTGAAACAAGACTCTAAGAAAGAGATATTTCTGACTTCTCCAGAATATAGCTAAAGTTTCACAAACCAATTCTTTAACAGAGTTCTCTCCCTCTGCCCTTTTTAAATAATTAGTGACTTGAACTCAATGGAATATTAAAATTTGATCACTGGTTACTGTAGCAAATTGAGAACAAATTGAAAATCATTAATCCTACAGATAAAAATGTCAGTTGTCTTGAGTATAGAGACATTCCAGTGAAATATGTTATTAAAATTATTAGATATGTTTTAATATTTGAGATATGTATATTTCTATTTCTCTGTCATCTATGTTAGAATAAGCCTGTCACTATTGAAACTATAACTAATTTTAAAGTAGACATATTTTATACTCTTTATTACTTTTTTTATCAAACACCTCTTAGATCACTAGTACCCTAGAGAATTAATGAAACCATAGTTTTCTTCTTCAGAGGCTGAGTTATTTGACTGTTCTAAGGCATTTTAGACTGAATCGTAATGAACTTACAGTACAAAAAAAAAAGTCAGAAAATGAAATTCTAGTGTTCGATACTGCATATACTATAAAATATTTTAAGTTTAGTTTTATCATTTTAACAATCCATTTAAAAATCATCTTGGTTGACTTTACTCATAGTACATGCTGAAGACTAAAAATTGTTTGTGTAAATGTAGACAGCATATATCTTTGGGGATATGGGTAATTCATGATTTGGTTAGTCATAAAAATTAGACTCAGAGATTTGCCACCGAAAATAGTGAAATTGTCAAGATTGACTGTCAATATTCATTGCTTTTGCTATGCTGAACTCTCCACTTCTCAAAGATAAATTCAGACAAGAAATTGGCATAATCGTTGATAAAATATCAACCTCTGCACTCGACAATGTACAGTGTATTTTTAAAAGTGCACATACATTATATGGGGTGATATAGTAGAAAGAGAAACAGGCTTAGGATCAAGAGATTTTGTCCTGTTTTGCCACTGTGTGACTTATAATACAATTTTGAAAAAGCTGCCTTACCTCTCTAGAGTTTCATTCTTATATATAACATGATAAGACTGCTCTGTCTTATGCATAAAGTGGTAAGATTGATCTCAATATTAGTGTTCTAAGTAAAAAAATTACGACCAAATCTAAAATACCTTCAAATATTCAAATAATTCAACCTCTAAGAAATTATGATTATGTTGTTCCTTTGGGGCACTGGTGACCCAAAAAATGTTTATTTCCCAGTACAGTGGATCTTTATTGTTCATGGATTCTGTTTTTCAATTTGCCTGCTCACTAAAATTTACCTGTAGACCCAATATTAATGCATGTATTGCCTTCATGGTTATTCATGGACATGTACAGTGTGGCAAAAAATTTAAGTCACCCAATGTGTATGTTCCAAGCTCAGGTCAAATAAAGCTATGAGCTGCCTTCCTGTTTAAGCTTTCATGCTGTAAATAACTGTCCTTTTTGAAGTCTATTTAGTGCCATGGTTTTTGCTTTTTTTTTTTTCTACTTTTTGCTAGTGATTCTACTGTTTAAAATGGCCCCAAAGAATAATGCTGAAGTTCTATCTAATGTTCCTAAGCCCAAGTAGGCTGTGATGTGCCTTATGAAGAAAATGTATGTGTTAGATTAGCTTTGCTCAGGTATGAGGTACAATGCTGTTGTTATTTCAATGCAAATGAATGGACAATATATATTAAATAAGGTGTTTTTAAATGGAAACCCACAAACAAAACATTATGCATTAACAGTTTAATAAGAATGTTATGACCAGAGACTAATAAGAACAGTATTTTTCCTAGTAGCATGCAATAAGTTCTTTCTAAAAATAATCCCTCTGAATAAATTCTTCAGGAAACTTATAATTTTATTTTCATACAGTGTTTCAAGTGCTCACTAAGGTATCTGGTGTGACAATCACATTGTAAGGTACAGCTAAATATTTAGAATTTCATCATGTCTTTTCTGTTAAGAATACTCCTTTCTGCTACATCTAAACATTGTCATCATTTTCCAACTTATTTCCACTCGAATGGTATCTGGGCAGTTCAAGATTTCATTTGATATTATAACTGTCTTCAATAACATGATTTTGCAGGGTCCCTCACTTCCTATCACCCAATAAAATACTTAACTCCTTTGAGTGCACATTCAGCCTGCTCAATATTCTGTCTCTGGGAATGTAACAGCATCATTTTGACAGAAGCATATCTGAACATCTTAACAGACTGGAGAAAATGCTTAGGAAATGGGATATAGGTGTGGGAGCAATATAATTTCAAAGAATGCACTTGTTTTTCCAATAAAAAACTGAACACTTGTGATCTGTGGACAATTTGATAAACAGATATAAGAGAAAAGGCGGGGAGAAAACGGGGGGAGAAAAGGTTCCTCTTGATATTTCACTCCTTGCTAACAGCAGATTGCTAAAGTTACTGCTTTCAGATTTTGCAGCTATTCAAACTCTATTTCAAACTCTCACAGACAATGGGTTTTATGTTATATTACAACTAAAAGTTAAATGGGAAGATATACATCCTATTTCACATAGTGCAATCTGTATGTGGTAGAAAAATGCATTGGGATATTAATTTGCCTTTTATTCTCACTGTTGTAAATAATGTACACTTCTGTGCCTAAGAATATAGCAATGTTTTCGTCTTCCCTTTTCCCAGACATGGGAAAAATGCAAGTGTCCTCAAAAGATCAGTTCCAATCTGAACTTTTTTCCCCAAAAATCAAGGCTTGTAAGAGAATATGGAATTAGATGATCTGAGAGAAGAGATGTCAGGTTAGGAAATGTAGTGAATTCGCTTTTGGAGAAGGATATTGAGTGTTTTTCCAGCGAATGGGAGAGTAGGAGTCTGGGAAGTTCACAAGCAATGCGGAAATGAGGTGTTGCTCCATCTTCTACAACCAGGGAGATGGCAGCTGATATGGTTTGGATTTGTGTCCCTACCGAAATCTCATGTGTAATTATAATATCCATTGTTGAGGATGAATGGGGCCTGGTGGGAGGTGACTGGATCATGGGGACAGACTTCCCCCTTGCAGGTCTTGTGATAGTGAGTGATCTCTCATGAAATCTGGTTGTTTAAAAGTGTAGCACCTCCCCCTTCCTCTCTCTCTCCTGCTCTAGCCATGTAAGATATGTCTGCTTCTCCTTCACTTTTTACCATAATTGTAAGTTTCCTGATGCCTCCCAAGCCATGTTTACTGTACATCCTGCAGAACCTTGAGCCAATTAAACCTCTTTTTAAATAAATTACCCAGTCTCAGGTAGTTCTTTATAACAATGGGAGAACAAACTAATAAAGTAGGTCTCATATAAAAATGACAGCAAGATATACCTGTGGTGATCAGGGACTAGAGACTGCAGCCTTTTGCATCAGCCAAAATCTAAATGCCCCTCTGATGGAGGTAGATAAAGCATAGGTAACAGTGGTGACTAGTATACACTGCAGACCCAAAGGCTATTCTTCAAATACTCTTTAAATACTGTGATTCTTTCAGGTCCCTAGGTTCTCCCACAAAAAAAAATGAATTTCAGTTTTATTTTTATCAGGTAGGGAAGGATCCTAACTCATAGGTCGTTGATCTGATCTTTACAAGAAAAATAAAATTAAGTTTCTTATATTGTATCAAAGACTGGATCTTGCACTGGATCACAGACATAGATCATAGCCATATTTTAGCTCATGTAGCCCTCCTAGCAACTCTAGGGTATAGGTACTACTAAACTCATTTTACAGATAATAAAAGTGAAGCACAGAAAGGTCAAATACCTTGCCTAATGTCACAGAGCAAAGAGGTAGCAGAGCTGGTATTTCAACCCAAGCAGCCTGACCTGACACTGTGCTCTGTACTACACCACTATTCTGCCTATCCTGTCAAGTTCATATCAGGCCACATAACTCTTTTAAAGTGGATTGCTACAAATAATTATTGTGCACGTGTTTTATCTTCCTTTAGTTTTTAAAATTCTGTCATGCTCCTTATTCTTTATATTTCTCATAGTGCCTGACACTGACCCTGGAAAAACATCAATCACATGAATGTGCAAAAATCAAACTTGCTCACCAAACAGGTCTGAATATATGTGTGTGCAGATAATGACACACACATATGTATTTATATATATATATATATATATACATATATATATATAGTCTTAAAACATACATGGTCAGAATTGATCAGATTAAATGCAATAGATATCTATTTTAAACGCCTACAGCTATGCAAACACATATCAAAATATATTCTCACTAGAGAAGGCATTAATATATTTCATTATCTACTTTCTTCATGACTTCAGAATATACAATAAAAATGGTAATTAGATGAATTTTTTTAACTGCAGGTAGTAAACTGGTTCTGAAATTTATTCTAAATGGTATTCCAGAACTATTTTGAGCCAGGAATATACAATGTTTAAAGATCATGCTATAACTAATGCAGTGGTGGACTCTGTTATGCACACCCAGATCCCTCTTCAGATCTGAAGAACTTATGCCCTAGCTGTGGGAAATGCTGCCCACAGCTGACTGGTTCTCAGCCCTTGACAGAAATAAGTCTCAACCAGACAGAAAAAAAGAGAAAGACATCAATCAGGCTAAGATGTGTCAGTTTCTTCAGAGGCAGCCTGCAACTGATGACTGGTCAATATGGGAAATAGAAAGGTCCACCTCTTTTTTTTTCACAACTTGTGACTACACTGGCGAGTCATCTCTTTCAAGCTCCCTGTGCATATCAGCTGTGGCTTTCTTGGTATCAAAGCCCAACTTCTACCTCTGCCCAATGCTGCTTTTTTCCCTTTTCCTTCATAAGTAAGTGTTGATCCTGAGAGCCTTCCAAATGAAGTTCTTCCTGCCATTCTTCATATCAGCATCTGCTTCTTGTGGAAATCAAGCTGTGACATCTAATGTATCCAAATGCATGCTACATGCTAAACTGACATCACATTTCTTTCTTTGTAGGAGTGCTCAATACATTTTCTTTCAATTTGTAGCATTTATGTGGCTTAACATAATAGAAGCAGACAAGTCATATCCAAAGCTTCAAGCTGATCTTGCCCTGCTGTGATTTGCAACATTAAAATTAGAAGATCCCTTTCTAACTAATCATTAGATGTTCATATGATAGTATCCATGGCTTGCAACTGTAAGAACTAAAATTGGGTGCTGATAAGGTGTCAGGCACTATGCCAAATGCTTTGCATGTATTATTTTACTTAAGCCTCATAATGACCGTATGAGGTAAATACTATTTTTAATTCATTTTATAGTGACACTTACAGTAATAGTTAAATAACTTTCTCAAGGTGACACGATGACATGGCATTCTGTCTATAGCCTATTAATACTACTATATTGCCTCACCTATACACATAATGACAAAAAGCTGTAAAGAATTCAGTAATGCATTTAAATTACTTTCTATTTTATTCACCATAAAATAGCACCTGAATGCATTTGAAATATAGTAATACATAAGTGCTATTTTTATTCAGCTAGCAGACAATTTTTGGAGGGCATAGGCAGTTGTTAACTTCTTTCAAAAAGTCTGTACCTCCCATGGAGTCCTCTACTCCTGACTCAATAGTTAGTGACCATTGCCCTCAACAGTTTATATAACCCTTCCATTCAGTGCTTCTGTGTTTAATGTTACACACCCTTCCTTCCTACACCTAAAAATATACATATGAAATAGAAAAAAAAGCCAAAAAAAAAGCAAGAAATAAAAAAGTTTAAAAGGGGCAAATGTTATCACTTTAAAAGAAGTAGTCCACAGAAGGAAGTAGAAAATTTTGGTACAGTGTGTGTGGATTCTAAAACTTACTACCATTATTGCTCACTGACAGCCATTTTGTGGAAAGAAGGTGAGCACTCCAAATCTTGAGGATTTCATTGATAGCTCTAATTTGAGGGGAAGTAGACTAAAGGATATGTAGGAATGTAGAAAAAAATAGTCCAGGCAAATTCCTAAGAGTAAATTCCACACTGGATGATGAGTGGGCAAGAGCAAGAACAGAATTTTCCAAAGTTAACATTTTGATTCAAGTGAATTGACTGAAGGCTTAGTATATTCTACCAGAAAAATAGGATATACCTTCAACCAAGTGAAGTAAAACTGTAGTAGAGGATATTTGAGAACACCTCAGAAGAAGAAACAAATATTAAATGTTTAGTTTCTTGTCAAAGCAAACTGTAATATAAGGAACTAACAAGTTGTTACCCTTCTCTTTCCATGCCTGCACTCTAAGGTTAAAAAAAAGAAAGAAAAGAAAAAAAAAAGAGAAAGAATGGAAGAAAGAAAGAAACAGAGAGAGGGAGGGAAAAGGTAGGAAAAGAAATCACTTTGATGCAATAGCCCAGCTAGTTAGGAGTGCAGGGGACATATGGGTTGTGGAAAGAATAGTCATTGAGTTGATTGGAAGAGGATCAAAGCTAGTTTATCTACATCATATTAGAGCAAATGGAAGATCTTGGCAGAGCTACCCATAGTAAACACAAATAAATGAAAACGAACACAATTGAATTAACATAAATTTTATATTGTAACAAAATGAAGAACCAAGTATGGAAGAAAGAATAATTCAAATGAAAAAAAAATATTCTCTTTGAATGTACTAAGCCGTAAAAGAACACAATAAAAAAACCACACATAATTTTTAAGAGCTCAAAAATGAAATTATTAACACTATGCAATTAAAAGAAAAAGTACAGAGCCAATAAACAAATTATAAACATCAAGCAACAGAATAAGCTGAAATGAAAAAAAATTATTATTAAAGAGGGAAGATTTGAGTTAATCACATGCAGAGAAAAGGGGAGAAGAGAAAAAAATGGTTAAAAGTTACTATATAGATAAGATAGAAAAATAAAAAATCATTAGAAAATTTGTGTTCCTCCAGCAGAGAACCTAACAAGTATAACAAGAAATATATTCAAAGTTAAAATCTCCAGTGTGGTCAGGGCAATCCAAAAGAAAATGATCAACATAAAATATATTCTGGTTAAATTTTTCAACATCCAAAAGTAAAAAAGATTACCTCAAATATACAGGCAGGAGTTTAAAAAAAATACAAAAATCAACAAAATCTAGCCACCCTTACTCTATAGTAACATTCAGACCCAGAGACAATAAATTCATGTAAATATTCAGAGCTGTGACCCAAAACTAATTATCAAGCAAAGTAATCATTCACATATACAAGTTTCTGGCAGAAATTTTTAGTAATGAGAAAACACAAGGTATAAAGTACTCAAGAATTGTTTTCAGGAAAAAAGGAACTGTAGAACTATAATTTTCAAGTTTGGAAAGTTAAATATGAATAGGAAATTTTAAAAAAATATATTTATTTTATTGCACTTTAGATTCTGGGGTACATGTGAAGAACATGCAGGATTGTTGCATAGGTACACACATGGCAATGTGGTTTGCTGCCTCCATCACCATCACCTATATCTGGCATTTCTCCCCATGTTATCCCTCCCCAACTCCCCACCCCCTGCTGTCCCTCCTCTAGTACCCCCAAACAGACCACAGTGTGTGATGCTCCCCTCCGTGTATAAATGTGTTCTCATTGTTCAACACCTGCCTATGAGTGAGAACATGCAGTGTTTGATTTTCTGTTCTTGTGTCAGTTTGCTGAGAATGATGAATTCCAGGTTCTTCCATGTCCCTACAAAGGACACAAACTCATCATTTTTTATGGCTGCATAGTATTCCATGGTGTATATGTGCCACATTTTCCCTGTCCAGTCTATCATCTATGGGCATTTGGGTTGGTTCCAGGTCTTTGCTATTGTAAACAGTGCTTCAATGAACATACGTGTGCATGTGTCTTTTTAATAGAATGATTTATAATACTTTGGATACATACCCAGTAATGGGATTGCTGAGTCAAATGACATTTCTATTTCTAGGTCCTTGAGGAATCGCCACACTGTCTTCCACAATGGTTGAACTAATTTACACTCCCACCAACAGTGTAAAAGTGTTCCTATTTCTCCACATCCTCTCCAGCATCTGTTGTCTCCAGATTTTTTTAATGATGGCCATTCTAACTGGTGTGAGATGGTATCTCAATGTGGTTTTGATTTATATTTCTCTAATGTCCAGTGATGATGAGCATTTTTTCATGTTTCTTGGCCTCATATATGTCTTATTTTGAAAAGTGTCTGTTCATATCCTTTGCCCACTTTGAATAGGCTTGTTTGGTTTAGTCTTGTACATTTGTTTTAGTTCTTTGTAGATTCTGGATATTACCCTTTGTCAGATGGGTAGATTGCAAATTTTTTTTTCCATTCTGTTGGTTGCTGGTTCACTCTAATGATTGTTTCTTTTGCTGTACAGAAGCTCTGGCATTTAATTACATCCCATTTGTCTATTTTGGCTTTTATTGCCAATGCTTTTGGTGTTTTAGTCATGAAGTCCTTGCCTATGCCTATGTCCTGAATGGTTTTGCCTAGGTTTTCTTCTAGGGTTTTTATGGTGTTAGGTCTTGTATTTAAGTTTTTAATCCATCTGGAGTGAATTTTAGTTTAAGGTGTCAGGAAGGGGTCCAGTTTCTGCTTTCTGCTCATGTCTAGCCAGTTTTACCAACACCATTTATTAAACAGGGAATCCTTTCCCCATTGCTTGCTTTTGTCAGGTTTGTCAAAGATCAGATGGTTGTAGATGTATGGCATTGCCTCCTAGGCCTCTGTTCTGTTCTATTGGTCTATATCTCTGTTTTGGGACCAGTACCATGCTGTTTTGATTACTGTAGCCTTGTAGTATAGTTTGAAGTCAGGTAGTGTGATGACTCCAGCTTTGTTCTTCTAGCTTAGAATTGACTTGGCTATGTGGGCTCTCTTTTGGTGCCATATGAAGTTTAAGGTGGTTTTTTCCCATTCTGTGAAGAGGGTCATAGTTAGCTTGATGGGGATAGCATTGAATCTATAAATTACTTTGGGCGGTATGGACATTTTCACAATATTGATTCTTCCTAACCATGAGCATAGAATGTTTCTCCATCTGTTTGTGTCCTCTCTTATTTCCTTGAACAGTGGTTTGTAGTTCTCCTTGAAGAGGTCCTTTACATCCTTTGTTAGTTGTATTCCTAGTTATTTTATTCTCTTTGTAGCAATTTTGAATGGAATTTAATTCTTGATTTGGCTCTCT
Source organism: Plecturocebus donacophilus (assembly GCA_004027715.1). Lineage (NCBI taxonomy): Eukaryota > Metazoa > Chordata > Mammalia > Primates > Pitheciidae > Plecturocebus > Plecturocebus donacophilus. Next base: position 266,298 of record PVKP010000128.1, read on the forward strand.
TTAAGTCTGTTATTGGTGTATAGGCATGATTGTGATTTCTGCACATTGATTTTGTATCATATCATCTGCAAATAGAGACAATTTCACTTCCTCCTTTCCTAATTGAATACCCTTTATTTCTTTTTCTTGCCTGATTGCTCTGGCTAGAACTTCCAATACGATATTGAATAGGAGTGGTCAGAGAGGGCATCCTTGTCTAGTGCCAGATTTCAAAGGGAATGCTTCCAGTTTTTGCCCATTCAGTATGATATTGGCTGTGGGTTTGTCATAAATAGCTTTTATTATTTTGACATATGTTCCGTTGATACCTAGTTTATTCAGAGTTTTTAGCATAAAGGGCTGTTGAATTTTGCCAAAGCCTTCTCTGTATCTATTGAGATAATCATGTGTTTTTTGTCTTTGTTCTGTTTATGTGGTGAATTACGTTTATAGACTTGTGTATGTTGAACCAGTCTTGCATCCCCGGGATGAAGCCTACTTGATAGTGATGGATAAGTTTTTTGACGTGCTATTGCAATCGGTTTGCCAGTATTTTATTGAATAATTTTGCATCTATGTTCATCATGGATATTGGCCTGAAGTTTTCTTTTCTTGTTGTGTCTCTGCTGGGTTTTGGTATCAGGATGATATTGGTCTCATAAAATGATCTGGGAAGGATTCCCTCTTTTTGGATTGTTTGAAATAGTTTCAGAAGGAGTGGTACCAGATCCTCTTTGTATGGCTGATAGAATTCAGCTGTGAACCCATCTGGACCTGGCCTTTTTTCTGGTTGGTAGGCTATTAATTGCTGCCTCTACTTCAGTCCTTGTTATTGGTCTATTCAGGGTTTCGACTTCTTCCTGCTTTAGGCTTGGGAGGGTGTAAGTTTCCAGGAATTTATCAATTTTTTCCAGGTTTACTGGTTTATGTGCATAGAGTTGTTTGTAGTAATCTCTGACAGTAATTTATATTTCTGTGGAAATGGTGGTGATATCCCTTTATTGTTTTTTATTGCATCTATTTGGTTCTTTTCTCTTTTCTTTTTTATTAACCTGGCTAGTGGTCTATTTTGTTGATCTTTTCAAAAAACTAGCTCCTGGATTTATTGATTTTGGAAGGGTATTTTGTGTCTTTATCTCCCTCAGTTCTGCTCTGATCTTAGTTATTCCTTATCTCCTGCTAGCTTTTGAGTTTTTTTGATCTTGCTCCTCTAGCTCTTTCCATTTTGATGATAGGGTGTCGATTTTACATCTTTCCTTGCTTCTCATGTGGGCATTTATTGCTATTAATTTTACTCTAGACACTGCTTTAAATGTGTCCCAGAGATTCTGAAATGTTGTGTCTTTGTTCTCATTGGTTTTGAAGAACATCTTTATTTCTGCCTTCATTTCATTGTTTATCCAGTCAACATTCAAGAGCCAGTTGTTCAGTTTCCATGAAGTTGTGTGGTTCTGAGTTAGTTTCTTAATCCTGAGTTCTAAATTGATTGCACTGTGGTCTGAGAGACTGTTTGTTATGATTTCCATTCTTTTACATTTGCCAAGGAGTGATTTTCTTCCAATTATGTGGTCAATTTTAGAGTAGGTGTGATTTGGTGCTGAAGAGAACTATATTCTGTGGATTTGGGGTGGAGAGTTCTGTAAATGTCTATTAGGTTTGCTTGGTCCAGATCTGAGTTCAAGTCCTGAATATCCTTGTTAATTTTCTGTCTCGTTGATCTGTCTAATATTGACAGTGGAGTGTTAAAGTCTCCCACGATTATTATGTGGGAGTCTAAGTCTCTTTGTAGGTTGTTAAGAACTTGCTTTATGTATCTGAGTGCTCCTGTACTGAGTGTGTATATATTTAGGATTGTTAGCTCTTCTTGTTGCATTGATCCTTTTACCATTATGTAATACCCTTCTTTGTCTGTTTTGATCTTTGTTGGTTTAAAGTCTATTTTATCAGAGACTAGGATTGCAACTCCTGCTCTTTTTTTTTTTT
>PVKP010000129.1:0-78567 GCA_004027715.1 Plecturocebus donacophilus
AGATACAACATTTATATACAACATGTAGATACAACATATATATACAACATATAGATACAACATAGATATATACAACATATAGATACAACATAGATACATACAACATATAGATACAACATATATATATATACAACATATAGATACAACATATAAATATATACAACATATAGATACAACATATATATATATACAACATATAGATACAACATATATATATAACATATAGATACAACATATATATATAACATATAGATACAACATATATATATATTTAACATATAGATACAACATATATATATAACATATAGATACAACATATATATATACAACATATAGATACAACATATATATATAACATATAGATACAACATATATATATAACATATAGACACAATGTATATATGTATAACATATAGACACAACGTATATATGTATAACATATAGACACAACGTATATATATATAACATATAGAGACAACGTATATATACAACATATATAGACACAATGTATATACATACAACATATATAGACACAACGTATATACATACAACATATAGATACACAACGTATATACATACAACATATAGATACACAACGTATATATATAACATATATATATACACAACGTATATATATAACATATATATAACATATATATGCAACATATATATAACATATATATACACGACATATATATACAATATATATACAACATATATACACAACATATATGTACAACATATATACAACATATATGTACAACATATATACAACATATATAACATATACATAAGATATACATAACATATATATAACATATATAACACATACATAACATATACATAACACATACATAACTTTATATACATAACATATACATAACATATATACATAACATATATATAACATATATATATAACATATATATAACATATATATATATATGGATCTCAGTTTTTTATTTACTAATGTAAAGAAATCTCTACATTCTAATCAAAATCAAATTTGATATGTTTGTTTTCAAATAGCATTGGGAGGTTTGTCAGGAGATTTTTTTTTTCATAAATAACATTGGTTACTTTGAACAAATAAATGAAACTTTCTGTAGTTGCTTCCTTTATCAGAAAAGAGCATTTGATACCATGGCATATTTTGTCCTCTGCACTAGAGAACAGCTTTATTAATGTTGAGGGAAACTTCCATAGTCATTATACAATCAGTACTTGTGTTTAACTCATATGCTTAAGAACCATTCTGAGTTTTTTATTTGTTTTGTGCATTTATGCTAAAAATACAAATTTAATGGTTTTATTTTTTGGTTTATTTTTAAACTTTCACCAAAACAAAAACCATGGGCAGGCCCATGGTCCTAGGATGCCATAATTCTGTGCAACCTAAGAAATAAATCACTACAAGTTAAATTGAAATTTTTCCTGAAGCTGTCACCTTTCAAATTAAGCAGATGATTCTATAATTAACTGGGTAATTTAAAAGCATCCACATCAGAAACCACATTTATATCTATAGTCATACAAATGCAATTTTTTGTTTTCAAAATTTCTTAAAAAAGACTGATTACTACCAACAACCTCCCCAGTCAGATGGAGAAACTAGACAAATCTTCCCATTTCAATTGGTCGAGGAAGAGTTAGTCAAATAGACATATTTAAAGGTTCCTCTAATGACTCTTTCATTTTGAAAAAGCTGAAATCCCTGTGCTATATTTACTAAAGCATCATGATTTGTGGAATATCTCAGACTTGGCTCATGGAAATCTGATCAGATAAGGTTAGAAAAGACAGTTTAGGACCGCCTGGCATAAATGGGTGAACAAATTTGTAAAATGTAAAGAATTGCCCTGCATATTTTTCCTTTATCCCAACTCATTCCTTACATGTAGTCTGATTTGTTTTTCAACATTTGGATTACTGGTTTAGCAGAAGCCAAGAAAAACAATAACTTTGTAATAATCAGAATGTTATCTAGCTGCATATTCTTTATTGTAAATACTGGTATACAGTGATCAATAAATAGCTTCACATTCCTTTATATATAAATAGTGCATTATATATTTTATATATTAATTTATATAGTATAATTTTATAACATACATTTATATATAATAAACATAAATTTTCAAGTGAACTGAATATATACAAAATATATATAACTGAACATATAAATGGTTTAAAATTTCTTGGATATGACACTAAAATTATATGTAGCAACCTGCTAAAAATAAAAAAAATTAGACCATTCAAATCTAACACATCAAATTTTAAAACTTTTGTGTGTTAGCTCATAGGCAAGAGTAAAAAGGCAACCCACATAGTATAAAATATTTGCAAATCATATTTGTGATAACAGATTAATATCCAGAATATATTTTAAAACTCTTACAACTCAGTAGCCACAAAAACAAAACTGATTTAAAACTGGCCTAAAGGATTGAATAGACATTTCTCCAAAGACGGAGATATACAAATTACTGACCAGTACATAAAAATGCGCTTAACATCACTAGGGATTTGCATTAGGGAAATGCAAATCAAAACCACAATGAGATATCACTTCATGTCCATGGGAATGGCTAAAATATATTTTTAAAATCACACACAAACACACAAAAACAAGATAAAGTGTTGGCAAAGAAGGAAGTTGGAATCCTTGTGTGTTGTGGGAATGTAAAATGGGGCAGCCACTGTGGAAAATGGAATGGTTATTCATCAAAAAATTAAACATAAAATTACCACATGACCTAGCAATGCCACATCTGAATATGGACCCAAAAGAATTGAAAGCAGGAGTGGACCAGAGATTTGTATATCAGTGATCACAGAAGCATTATTCACAATAACCAAAAGACAGAAGCAATTCTAGAGTGCATCAGTGGATGAATGAATAAATGAAATGTGGTATATACATACAATGAAATATTCAGCCTGAAACAGGAAGAAAATTCTGAGACATGCTACAATATGGATGAAATTTGAAAATATCACATAAAGTAAAATAAACAAGTAACAAAAGAAAAAACATTGCAGGATTCCATTTATTTGAGCTGTCTAGGATAGACAGATTCATGAAAACATAAAGTAGAATGGTGGTGGCTGGAAGCTGGGGGAAACTAGCTTGGTGAGTTACTGTTTAATAGGTATGAAATTTCAGTTTGGGAAGATGAAAAGGTTCTGGAGATGGATAGTGGTGATGGTTTCACTACAGTGTGAATTTACTTAATGTCACCGAAACTGACACTTAAAAACTGCTAAAATGTTACATTTTATGTTATATATGTTTTACTACCATTTTAGAAATTTAAACAAATCTATTTAGAGCAGTGTCTACAGATTATAAGCATCAAATCAAAGGAACTCTTCTTAAAGAATTAATTCATAAAATATAACAAGGTAATTACTGGGGCAAAATTTGTCATTGATCATGAAACTCATGAATATTATAGTTAGTACAAAATGTAAAACATTTTGCAGATCATATATGAAGAGTTGAAATTCACCCTCTCAGAATACTCTTATCTTAAAATGCTATTCATTCCTTGCCATAAAAACCACTACAACTAAGCAAAAGTTATTCCAAATGCACAATTCAAAAGATAAATTTTAGACAGAAATTGCTAGATTAGGAAATGCATAATCTAGTACAGGTATTTGTTACACTAGAACTCCAAATTTTCATAATGATTTTCATGTGTCTTTTCTCTCTGCTGAGACTCAGCAGAGAGATGAGATAAAGTTAGAGCATAGTAATCAACTACCTTTCTTCTCTATTATATTCTTACAAATCTCCTCAAACAAATGACTAAACTTGACACTGCTCATCTAAACAATGAAGAACTATATTTTTTGAAACCAACTTTACTGAAATACAAGATTTTTTATAAATTAAACCCATTTTTTGTGCACAGTTTAATAATTTTGTCAAATGCACACATCATTTAATCTCTAGCATGATCAAGATAGAGATTTCTATTACCTCTGAATGTTCTATTATATCCCTGTTCAATCAATCTTAACACCACCTGGGGCCCAGACAACTCCTGACCTGCTTTTTCTATAACTACACGTTTTATTTTTCTAATGTTTTATGCATATGAAATTGCACAACATGTGTTCTTTTTCTTCTGAGACCCTAAAAGTAAAAAACTTTCCAGAAGAAGAAATGTGGCAGAAGAAGTCAGAGAGATCTGAACACCAGAAGGACTTGACATGCTGTTGCTGGTTTGAAGATGAAGAGGGCAATATAAAAGCAATGCAGGTAGCATTAAGTGCTGAGAGAGACTCCCTGCTGACAGACAGCAAGGAAATGAAGACCTCAGTCCCACAGCCACAAGAAACTGATTCCTGCAAACAACATGAAACAGCTTAGATGAAATTTCTGCTCCAAATAATAACCCAGGTGAGCCAAAACTTTAATTTTGTACTTGTAAGACCTACAGTAGGGGAACCAGTCAAACTTACTCAGATTTCTGTACTACAGAACTTAATGTGAATGTGAATGGCTTTAAGCCACTACATTTATAGTATTTTGTTACAGCAGTGATAAAAATCTAGTGTGACATATAAACACAAAGAAAGGAAATAATGGTACCTGTATAAATAATTAAAATAGAAAAATTGGCCAAGATGACCAACTAGACCCAATCATGAAGAGCATCTCCCACTGACAGAAAATACCCTCAAGAAACAAGCACAATCTGAGCACATCTTTGGAAGAAAGGCATTGAGAACAGACAGAGGGAGGATGCAGACCCTAGGCTGAAGGGAAAGAAAAGATGGGAACCCTGCGTGGGTTGTCAAGCACCAGGACTCATTCCTGGCCCTCAGCAGTTCCTAGGAAAGGGTTGGGTTAAATAGTCAAATAATGGCCCACAGTTACCACAGACCTCCAGAATTCTAGCTGTAAGAGACCCCTTAACCCTCATGGGCATTTCAGCTGGCAGGGAGAGACGCTTAGAAAGGTGGCAGAGACAGAACCCAGCCTGTGCAGATTTGGACAGAGCAGAGTTGTCTTGCCTGTGAAGTTGTGCCAGTCTCTTCTGAGGGACCCCGGTCTGTAGGCCTCTCCCTAGTTCCTGGCTGGGTGTGCTCACTTGCAGCTCAGCCTCAGATGCCCAGTTAGGGTGCTTTCCAGTAGCTACTGCCACAGCTTGTTCACTGACTGACCCCACCTGACTGTTGGAAAGGTACTGCAGATGGGCCCACACTGGCATGAACTTGACCCAAGACACATAGACATCAGATTCTCTAAGGTCAACATAAAAGAGAAAATATTAAAGGATGATAGAAGGGGCAGATTATCTACAAACCTCATCAGGCTAATGGAAGATCTTTCAGCATCAACCCTGCAAGTCAGAAGATATTGAGGATCCACATACAGCATTCTTAAAGAAAATAAATTCCAACTATAGATTTCATATCCAGCCAAGCTAAGCTTCAGAAGCAAAGGGTAAATACAATCCTTTACAGTGAATCAAATGCTAAGGGAGTTTGTTACCAAGAGACCTACCTAATGAAAGATTGCTTCAGGAAGTGCTAAACATGGAAATGAAAGGCAATTATTGGCTACCACAAAAACACACTTAAGTATATAGTCCATTGACACTACAAAGCAACTATACAATCAGGGCTACATAATAATGAGCTAAAAACACAATGACAGGATCAAATTTGTACTTGTCAATATTAACCTAGAATGTAAAGGTGCTAAATGGCCCCAATTAAAAGGCACAAGGTAGCAAGCTGAATAAAGAAGGAAATCCAACTGTGTGCTGTCTCCTAGAGACCTATTTCACATGCAATGACACCCATAGACTGAAAATAAAGGGATGAAGAAAAATCTACCAAGCATATAGAAAACAACAACAACAAAAACAGAAGGTGATGCCATTGTTATTAAAGAGAAAACAGACTTTAAACCAACAATGATCCAAAACTACAAAAAAGAACATTTATATAATAATAAGAAGACTTAACTATACTAAACATATATGTGCTCAACATTGCAGCACCAAGATTCATTTTAAAAGTTCTTAGAGACTTAAGAAGAAGCTTAGATAATTACACAATAATAATTGGACACTTCAACACCCCACTGACAGTGTTAGACAGATCATTAAGGAAGAATACTAACAAAGACATTCAGGATGTGAACTTAACAGTTGATCAAATGGACCTACCAGACAGCTACAGAACACTCTACCCAAGAAAGACAGAATATGCATTCTTCTGACCTGCAGATGGCACATATTATAAATCAAACACACATGCAACCATAAAGCAATTGTTAAAAAAAATAAAAAAGAAAAAGAAAAAAGAAAACAGAAATCTGCCAGGCATAGTGGCTCATGCCTATAATCCCAGCATTTTGGGAGGCCAAGGCGGGTAGATCACCTGAAGTTGGGAGTTTGACACCAGCCTGGCCAACATGGTGAATCTCTACTAAAAATACAAACATTAGCTGGGTATAGTGATACACATCTGTAATCCCAGCTACTTGGTATGCTGAGGTAGGAGAATCATTTGACCCCAGGGGGCAGAGGTTGCAATGAGTCGAGATCATGCCACTGCACTCCAGCCTGGGTGACAGAGAGAAACTCTGTCAAAATTAATAACAGAAAATTTTACCAAACATATACTTCGACCACAGTGCAATAAAAATATATATCAATACTAGAAGATCTCTCAAAAACATAAAATTACATGGAAATTAAACAACCTGTTCCTGCATTACTTTTGGGTAAAGAATAAAATTAAGGCTGAAATAAAAAAAATTATTTGAAACTAATGAGAAGAAAGATAGAAACTACTCTGATCTCTGAGACACAACTAAAGTGGTGCTGAGTATAGGTTTTAGTGTTAACAGCCTGTATCAGAAAATCAGAAAGCTCTCAACAACCTAGCACCATGACTAGAGGAACCAGAAAAACAAGAGCAAATCAACCCCACAGCTGGCAGAAGAAAAGAAATAACCATAATCAGAGCTGAACTGAAGAAAACTGAGATGCAAATAATTGCACAAAACATCAACAAAACGAAAAGTTTTTATTTTTATTTTTTTTTTTAAGATTGACAGACCACTGGCTAGACTAATGAAGAAAAAGAGAGAGAAGATCCAAATAAATACAATCCAGAAATGATGAAAAGGACGGTATCACTACCCCCACAGAAATACAAAAATCCTTCAGACACTATTACAAATATTTCTCTGCACACAAATAATAAGCCTAAAAGAAGTGGATAAACTCCTGGAAACACAACCTCCCAAGTTTGAAGTAAAAAAAAAACTGAAAACGTGAAAAACACAATAATGAGTTTGCAAATTGCATTAGCAATTAAAAAAGAAAACAAAAATCACCAACCAAGAAAACACTAGACCAGATAGATTCAAGTTCTACCAGATATGCAAAAGAAGGATAAGACCAATCTTATTGAAAATATTCCAAAAATTTCAAGAGGTAGGACTCTTTCTTAACTCATTTTATGAGGCCAGCTTCATCACAATACCAAAACCTGGCAGAGACACAACTAAAAAAGAATACCTCAAGCAATATTCCTGATGCATGCAAAAATCCTCAACAAAATGCTAGCAAACTGAATCCATTTGCACACAAAAAAGCTAACCCACCATGAGCAGATAGGCTTTGTTCCTGGGAAAGAAGCATCATTTGGGTTCAATATGTGCAACTGAACAAATGTGATTCATTACATAAACAAAACTAAAAGCAAAAACCACATGATATCTCAATAGAAGCAGAAAAGGCTTTGATAAAAGTCAGTATTCCTTCATGTTAAAAACCCTCAACGAACTATGCATTGAAGGAATATACCTCAAAGTAATAGTAGCCATCTATAATAAATTCACAGTAAACATCATATGGAACAGGCAAAAGCTGGAAGCATTAACCTTGAGAACCAGAACAAGACAAGGTAGCCTATTCTACTTACCCCTATTTAACACAGTATTGTAAATCCCAGCTGAGCAATCAGGCAAGAGAAAGAAATAAAAGGCATCCAAATAAAAAGAGAAGTCAAACTATCTCTCTTTGAAGATTATATGATTTCATACCTAGAAAACTCCATACTCGGCCCAAAGCATAGATATAATAAATAACTTTAGTGAAGTTTCAAGATACAAAATCAATGCACAAAAATTAGTAGCATTTCTATATACCAATAACATGCAAGCTAAGAGCCAAGTCAAGAATGCAACCCATTCATAAGAACCACAAAAATAACAAAATAGCTAAGACTACAGCTAAAGAGGGAAGTGAAAGATCTCTACAAGAATAACTACAAAACAGTGTGGAAAGCAATCAGACAACTCCATCAAATAGAAAAACATTCCATGCTCATGAATAAGAAGAATCAATATTGTTAAAGTTACGACAGTCCCCAAAGTGATCCTATCAAACCACCAAATACATTTTTCAGAAAACTAGAAAAAACTATCCTAAAATTGATATGGAACCCAAAGTACCCAAACAGCTAAGGAATTCCTAAATAAGAAGAACAGAGCTGGAGGCATCACAGTACCCAAAATCAAACTATATTACAAGGCTACAGTAACCAAGACAGAAGGAGACTGCTACAAGACAGACACACAGACCAATGAATAGGTTAGAGAGCCCAGAACAAAAGCTGCACACCTACCTCCATCTGATCTTCGACAGCTAGTGAGCATTACTGCCTGAGCTTTGCCTCAAGGTCAGTGGTGGCATTAGATTCTCACAGGAGCTCAGACCTGTTGTGAACTGCACAGGTGTGATATCTAAGTTGTGTGCTCCTTATGAGAAGCTAATTTCTGATGATCTCAGGTGGAACAATTTTATTCTCAAGCCATCCCCACTACAATCCATGGAAAAATGATCTTCCATGAAAGCAGTCCCTGGTGGCAAAAAAGTTGGGGACAACTCACCTACAGAAAGAGAGAAAATATTTGTCATCTATGCATCCAACAAAGGTCAAATATTCAGAATTTATAAGAAACTTAGAATAGCAAGCAAAAACTAAAAAATCCCATTAAAAAATGGGCAAAGGAGCTGGGCATAGTGGCTCACAACTGTAATCCCAGCACTTTGGAGGCCGAGGCGGGCAGATCATGAGGTCAGGAGATCGAGACCATCCCGGATAACGTGGTGAAACCTGGTCTCTACTAAAAATACAAAAATTAGCTGGGCATGGTGGTGCATGCCTGTAATCCCAGCTACTTGGGAGGCTGAGGCAGGAGAATCACTTGAACCAGGGAGTTGAAAGTTGCAGAGAACCGAGAATGCACCACTGCATTACAGCCTGGTGACAGGGTGAGACTCTGTCTCAAAAAAAAAAAAAAATAGGCAAAGGACATGAGGTGTCACTTCAAAGGAGGACATACATGGGGCCAACAATAATATGAAAAATGCTCAACATCACTCATCGTTAAAGGAATGTAAATAAAAATGACACCACACCAGTCAGAATGATTATAAATAAAATTAAAAATAAAATGATAGATACTGGCAAGGTTACAGAGAAAAAGGGACACATCTGTGCTGTTAGTCAAAATGTAAGTTAGTTCAGCCCCTGTGGAAAGCAGTGGGGCAGTTTCTCAAGGAACTTAAAGCAGAACTAGCATCCAATCAAGCAATCCTATTATTGAGCATAAACCTCAGAAAATATAAATTATTTTACCATTAATTTGCTTAGGATAATGGCCTCCTAAGACACGTGCATGTGTATGTTCATCACAGCACTACTCACAATAGCCAAGATGTAGAATCGGCCTAGATGCCCATCAATTGTGAACTGGATAAAGAAAATGTGGTATATATACACCATAAAAAAGAACAAAATCATCTCTTTTGCAACATCATGGATGGAACTAGAGGCCATTAACCTAAAGCAAATTAATGCAAGAACCGAAAAGCAAATAGCACATGTTCTCACTTATAAGTGGGAGCTAAACATTGAGTACACATGGACATAAGGAAGGGAACAACAGACATCAGGGCCTACTTGAAGCTGGAGGATGGTAGGGGGGTGAGAATCTAAAAACTACCATTTAGGTACTATGCTCATTACCTAGGTGACAAAATAATCTGTACCCCAAACCCCCGTAACACGAAATTTACCATGTAACAAAACTCCACATGTACCCCCTGAACCTAAAATAAAAGTTGGAAAAAAATAGAAAAATTTGAAAAACGTAAAAAGGATGGGTAAATCAGGAACAATCCTCCCTAAAAACACTCATGAAAGAGAAACATTTATGGTAAAACTGATTAAGAAAACAAGAAACCTAGATTATTTTAGAGAGATAACAATGGGGAAGAATTTCCATACTGGATATCCAGATTTTTTTAATATTATTTATTTAAGGTAGAATGATTTGGGCATAAGTTTAGAAAAATAAATTATCAGAACAGAAGAGAGACTATAAATAGACCCACACATATCAAGTAACTTGATTTATGACAAAAACCAAAAACTCTGTAATTCAGTGAGGAACGAACATTCTTTACAAAAGAATGGTGTGTGTTCAGTCAATTAAATATCCATAAAAAAAAAAAAACCCTGTGTCCAATACCTCAAATCATGCCTAAAAATTAATTTCAGATGAATATTTGAACTAAATATAAAGGTATTTATATTTAGTTATAAATACCTTTATATTTAGCAGCTAGAAGAAAGCTTAGTGCAACAAAATATACTCACAGCCTTGAAATAGCAACATTTAAAAAATAAGGGTAACATCAACCATAAAAGAAAAACAAAAATTAATCTCTACTCATCAAATGATAATAAGAAAGCAAAAAGGAAAGTCACAGACTTGCAGTAAATGCACTTGAATAAAATATATTTATAAAATTATCCAATATGTATGTGAAAATATGTGCAACCTCATTAGGCCTCAGGAAATGCTTTAAAGACTAGTCTTAAAAGACTAGTAATTTCCAGTGAATGCCAAGAATGTAGACATACAGAACTGCCATATTCCTGGCAGGATTTTAAATAGGTTCAGCCACTTAAAAGTTTAGTGGTACCTAAAAAATGAAACCTTCTTATAGCTTATTATTTTTATAATTCATCAATTGCACTCTTGAGGATATACTCAAGATAAATTAGTTAATGTATCCATTAAAAGATTGTAGCAGCCTTATTCATAATAATGAAAATCTGAAAATCAATCAAGTATTCATCAAAATTGATTGGAAGGAATGAGATGCAATATTACATAGCAATTACAAATAATTTTTTTTTTTTTGAGACAGAATCTCGCTCTGCCACCCAGGTTAGAGTGCAGTAGTGCGATCTCAGCTCACTGCAACCTCTGCCTCCTGGGTTCAAATAATTCTCCTGCCTCAGCCCCCTGAGTAGCTGGGATTACAGGTGCCCACCCCCACACCTGTTTAATTTTTGCATTTTTAGTAGAGACGGGTTTAACCAGGTTGGCCAGTCTGGCCCCGAACTTCTGATCTCAGGTGATCCACCCACTTCAGCCTCCCGAAGTGCTGGGCTTACAGGCATGAGCCAACGTGCCCGGCCAGAATTTTTTAAAGGGACTAGTTTTACATGAAACATTTATAAATAATCTCACAGATAAAATGTTGAATGAAAGAAATTAGACAAAATTATTTATTTTTGTGTTTCCATTTATATGAAGTTCAAGAATAAATAAAACAAATCTATGGTATTAGAAGTCCAAATAACAGTTACCTTGCTGTGTAGAAGGATAGTATTGGCAGTGAGAGAAATAAGGGATTTTTCCTGGGGAGCTGAAATATCTTATACCTTGATCTGTGTGATATTTAAAAGAGTGTATCCAGATGTAAAAATTCATCAAAGCATACCCATATGATTGATGTACTGATATAAATCATTGATGTAAATCATTCTTCAATAAAAAGTAAAAAGTAATGTTAGAAATAAAAAGCAACATAATAAAAGACAGTAGTCATATGAAATTACTATGAAGTACATTTCAAAAATACATTTGGAAAAAAGAATTGCTTCCTAGGAAGATATACCTTTTCAAAACTATATTAAGAGAATATTCTTATTAATGCAATCAGTTAGTGAAAGAAAATGAGATTTAAGGATTGAAAGCTGAAAAAAACAAAAATAAACAGTGATTATTTATTCTTGTAACAGAAAATCCAAAAGAATCAGCAAAAAAATCATATTCATGAGACGTTTCAGCAGTATCTTTAGCTATAGAATCTATGTACACAAATCAATAAAAATTCATATATCAGGAACAACAACTTAGATAATATAATTTAAAAAATCCTATTCTATAAATCTAAGTTAGGATAACATACCTAGAAATAACACTATCAAATGTTGCCTATTTGGAGATAACAATTCTCCCTAAATTAAGTGTTATATTTAATGTAGTTCCAACAGGGTTTTTAACAATTCTTACCAAGCTATCTAAAAGGCTTATAAAGGAATGCAAGAGTAGCCAAGACAATATTGAAAATAAGCAACAGAAACTTGTCCATCAGAGTTCAAAATGTATTGACTAATTAAAACAATGTAGTTTCAAAGTAGTGTTAGTCAAATATATATGTATATATATTGCTACAAAATAGAGAGATAGTAAAAGACAAAAAAGAATAATGGGAATGTTATACGAACAGATCTCTGAATATATCGAAAGGCGGTCTTGACAGAAGAAGTGTCAAGACTTATGCAAGATGCACCTTTTCTGATGCGTCAGCAAAGAAAAGGTGCCTCTTCCTATAAATGACACTAGGACAACTGGCCCTCAATATGGAGAATGATAAATTAGATGCCTACCTTTTACCACGTCTGAAATAAATTCCAGATGGGTGAAACACCTATACGGGAAAATGAAAATGTTGAAACATTTATAAGAAAATATGTAAAAGCAGTGTTACGACATCAATGCAGAGAGTTTTTTAAAGAAGACAAAATTACCTCATAGAGCTAAAAGTAAATACATAGTTTGAGAAACATATATTTGCAATGCTTATAACTATACAATTCTGTTAGTCATTGTCCTTCCAGAAACACTTGCAACATCTACACAAGAAGAGTTGTAACAGATGTTAGGTGTAGAATTGTTTGTAATAGGAAAAAGAGAAGTGAAATTTAGAAAAAAACACACATGATATGTATATGTATACATATATTATTGTTCAAGTATCTACGTGATATAAAGACATTTATCTATTCATATAGATATACATAACACATATATAAATGGGTATATGCATATATGTATATGTGTGTGCATATATTTCATTTCATTTCAGATCATGAATATTGTAAAAGTACTACATAACATATATAATATATATTATATACATTATATATAATATATGAATAGACACATGTGTATATATGATATCATTTTATGAATAGATATATGTGATATATGTGTGTGAATAGATATTTATATAATAAATATGTAGATATATTACCACAAGTCTGTCTATCTATGTTGCTAGCTAGCTACCTGGCTAACTATATTTGTGGTAAAACCATAAAATAAATGCTATGTGAATTAAGGGATCTCATTTTTACAATACTCATGATCTGAAATAATAGTGAATATACAATAAAATTGTAAAAGAACTGTGGAGACAAAAAAAGTAGATTTCAAATGTATGTATAGCATTCTACTTTCATGAAAGTAGAAAAATTTGCTTCATATTTTTCATGAAAAATCTTTGGCAAAATTATATATTAATATATGATAAAAGTGAGACATTCAAAAATATAGATATATTTTATCTATATTTTATGATTATCATGACGATTAATTTCCAAAGTATCAAGATAAAAACACTTTGAGATGCATGTTGCATTTTATAATTTAGATCTCTTACCTATTAAATTTAACAGTTTTCCCAGCAACTTTATTTGGAAGGAATAAAAATTACATATAAAACATTATTTCTATTCTCAAGCTACACTGCATTATTATAAGTAATACATAGCATGACATGAAGTATAGATACTGTAAGACAGTAGGAACAGACATATTTAAAAGCAATTTAAATCTAACAGAATTAGAGGTGTCCAATGGGCCTCAAAAATCATAGAATTTGAATAGAACAAGCAAATGCAGTCCAAGAAAAAAAATTTAAAAATAAGTAATCAAAGTGGATATTGCTAGGATTTATTGAAGGGTGAATGAGGAGATTGATCTAAGTGGAGTAGATTCTATATTCTGGAGCTAAGAGGCAACAAGGAAGTTCAAAGACAGTATTAGAATATAACATACCTTGAAAACATGTCAGAGACATTAGTAGTTGAAAGATATAAATGTTTCCTACACAAAACAAATCTAACCTTTATCATTAGACTTAATTTTGCTGGTCCCACAATAGGTATGCCATGCTATCTCCTAGGGAGGTTGAATTCTGGTACTAACTTGTTCTTTAGCTGCTTCATCTCCAGATGTTGACTGGTCCAGAATGTGGGTGATGACATTTAATGGTGCAAATCCTGCTTAACTTTTCACTCCACAAACCTATCCAGGAGCAATTTGGTCTGTATCACAATGAAAGTTTAATAAATTTCCCGAGTAAAGGAGATGGAGATTATTTCCAACAGTAGAATGTGAATTAGTTGGGGAAGTGAGATTACAGAGTACACTTCATTCTTCTGGTTTTTCCTTTATTCCTGGGCTTTTATGAATTTATATCAGATGTAAGGCCTTCACTAATTCCCTCACTCTTTTCCCTTCTTTCTGTATTGCATTGGAAATGAATATGTTCTTTTTATATATAACTTTTACACTATACCTTCCAGAAAAATTCTAGATATTTTGTCTCTGGAGCAAGATTGCCTGGGTTAAAATAGAAGTTCTGTTACTATCTATACAACCTCAGGCAATTTATTATAATTGACAGTTTGCTCATTGTAATAAAAGATCTCTCTCATAGAGTTTTTCTGAACATTAAGTAAATTAAAACCACCTGTAATCCAGTTATAAAATGGCCTAGCACATAGTAAGTGCCCAGAGTAGTTAACTGCTGTTTTCACATAATTTCTTGCAACTTCTGATGGATATCCTCTGGGGAATACCCTCCAGAGCAGGGGTTCCCAATGCACTGGCATTACTGCCTGAGCATCATCTCCTGTCACATCAGCAGCAACATTAGATTCTCATAGGAGGGTGAACCGTATTGGGAACTGCTCATGCAAGGGATCTAGGCTGCAAGCCTTCCTTATGAGAAGCTAATGCCTGATGATCTATTACTGTCTCCTATCACCTCTAGATGGAACCATCTAGTTACAGGAAAATAGGCTCAGGGCTCTCCATTATAGTGACTTGTAGAATTATTTCATTATATATTGCAATGTAATAATAATATAAATAAAGTGCACAATAAATGTAACCACTTGAATCATTACAAAAGCATCTCCCGGAAACCCACCCCAGTCTGTGGCAAAATTGTCTTCCATGAAACCAGTCCCTGGTGCCAAAAGGTTTGGGGACTGCTGTTGTAGGGAATATATTCAGTCTATGTGCCACTACAGTGGTAGATTTCACCCTTCTCTGAAGTGAATATTGCAATTAACTAAGTTTTCTGGCCTTATAATTGGTTTAGGGATTGCCATATGGTACAATTAGGGGCAAGGAAGGATAACATGATTTTTGGGTGGGTGGGCAGGGGTGCTAGAAGCGAGGCAGGTGCTTATTTTTTACTATTATGAGTTTGTGACAATGCAAATTGAAAGCTACTGATATTTTATGATAACAGGGTTAAAGTTAAGGCCACATTTGATTACATGTTACATATTTTTCTAGTTTTATTTTTGTCACTTGTAACACATATTCTAAATTACATATCTGGCCTAACAGGCTAAGAAGACAGTTGCAGTCTTATACTTAGTTAAATCATAAAATCGTTTCTCCTTCACATTTAAAGGAAATGTTCAGGGAAGAAATTGAGTAGATGTCTAAGTCTTAACACTTCATATATTTTATTTATCATAAGTAGTACTAATGAAAATAAATGTTGTTGGAAATTTACATGCTTTTGCTCAATCTTTGTTAGTGATAACAAGTAGGGCTTTTTACTAAAGAGTATTCTAGCTACATCAAAGAATAAATCCAACCCTAAACAAGACGTGTGTCATTTTCTCACCAGTGATTGATATATTATGCATCATTCTTGTTTAAAACTGTGAACAATATTTTATATCTTGTTAGTAAGACTAACCATGATACTTTTCTATGAGGTATTTTGTACCATAGGCATGAAAAAAAAAGCACTGAGATACTATTTAATCTTTAAGTTTCTTGTTAGAAAATAAGGGAAAGGGAAATGTTTTTAGTACAAGGAACCAGGAAGTAAAGAAATGTCTGTGGTATATCTATCCAAATATTGAGAATCAAAACATTCTGCAATATCTGATTTAACAAATCAATACTTGCAGGAAAGAGTTTCAACACTGGAGGTGATCTTATATATGCATTGGGCTACTTTTTGGTGAACACATTACCTTCCTTAATGCTTAAAGATTAGAAACACTTGAAAAAGAAAAACACTACTAATAGCACTTAAAAGATTATTTTTCATGAAATGCACTTCAGATTTTCAAAAAAAAATAAAAATTATTACTTTTTTGGTTTATTATCACCTCAGCATTTTTCAGATGTCCTTTCAAAGAGAAATATTTTGAATTTGTTTTTAATTTTGGCTTTTGTAGCAGAGTAAATATTAATAGTTGAAAAAAAGAGTCACATTCGTCTTCCCCTTTTAATTACAACAGTTCATTCTTCTTTACTTATGCAACCAAATATGAATTTTAAACAATTTTTAGGTACAGTGAACCTAAATCTTTCAGATAAATACAAAACGATGCAAAATCCTTAGTTAAATTTGATTTTAGAACAAACATCTATTCATCTCTTAATCATTTTGTTCTTTATTTAAATTTTGTGGTAGGAGACATTAGAAAGCCCTTTGCTTCTTGTGTTTCACAAATTGAAAAGGGAGTCTAAATTTAGAAAGCATTACACAATTAATTTTAGGAATTTGAATAATGAAATGTAAATAATTATTTTATTTTTATTTTATTTTATTTTAATTTCTGGTATACATGCGCCATGGTGGTTTGCTGCACCTATCAACCCATCATCTAGGTTGTAAGCCCCACAGGGATTAGATATTTATCCTAATGCTCTCCTTCCCCTTGCCCCACAAAATAATGATTTTAAATTACAAAAATATGTAGTGTCATAACCCCAAAAGCATTCATTACACTGCTGATTTTTCATGATATAACATGAGTCCTTGACAATAGTGAAATGTATTATTACAATGACATATTTTATATTACAAGCTCCCAAATGATAAGAAATATAATATCTACCTTTAGAATTCTTCTGGAGTCTGAAGTAAAAATGGTAATTGTCCATAATCATAAATAAACAAGGAAGGCTATACAAAATATATATCACAGGTAATCAGAAACACCTTTCCCAATTTAAAAGAATTATGGTTATTTTTATTTAATGTACCTTTTTAAAAGTGTGCAGTTCAAAGAATGTTGCCAAGTGAATGTGATAGTGAAACCATATCATAAACAAAATATATTTCCAACTCTCCAAAAGTTATATCTTGCACTTTGTAGTCAATCTCTTCCCAAGCCCCTGGAAATCACTAAACTGATTTCTGCCTCTATAGGTTTATCGTTTACAGAATGTCATATAAATGTCATCATAAAGCACATAGCCTTATAAATCTGGCTTCTGTCCCTTAGCAAAAGGCTTTAGTGATTCATACATATTGTTGCATACGTCAGTAGTTCACGTTCTTTGAAACTGAGAATTATTTTATTGTGTAGAAGTACTATAGTTTGTTTAGCCATTTACATGTTAATGGACATTTGAGTTGTTTCTAGTTTGGGATAATTATGAATAAAATTACCATAATTATTTGTGTATAGGCCTTTATATAGATGTATCTTTTCATTTTTGGGGGGTAAATGCCTGGAAGTAAAATTGTTGGTTCCTATGTTCAGTGTATAATTGTCTTCATAAAAAAAAAAGTCAAACTGTTTTCCAAAGTGCTATACCATACAGCATTCCCAAAACAAGGTATGAGAGATCCAGTTGCTCTGCACCATCTCCAGGATTAGGAATTGCCAGTATTTCTAAATTTAAGCATCTTAGCAGGTGTGTAGAGGTATCTCATTATGTTTAATTTGAATTTCCCTTCTAATGATGCTTAGCATCTTTTCATGGGTTTATTTGCTATCTACATATGCTCTTTTGTTCACATCTTTAGCCCTATAATTTAATGAGGTGTTTTTCTTCTTATTGAGTTGTAAGAGCTCTTCCTATAGTCTGGTTTACAAGTCCTTTATCAGATACATGCCTTGCAAGTATTTTCTGTAAATATATGGCTTATGTTTTTAAGTACCTTTCAAAGATTAGATGTTTAATTTTGATGAAGTTTAGTTTCTCAATTTTTCCCCTATTTTTTGGGCTTTTTGTTGTTCTAATAAACATTTGCCTAACTCAAGGTGTAATCATTTTTCTTTTATGTTCTTATTAAAATTATTTCACTTTTGGCTTTTCTTGAGGTCTATTTTATTCAAAGAAATTTTGTATATAATGTGAATTAAGAGTAAAGATTTCTTTTTTCATATGAATTTTAATTATTACAGCTATTTTTGTTCAACAGACAATCCTTTCCATTTTGAAATACTTTGACACATATTCAAAAATTAATAGATTCATGTGTGGCTTTACTTCTGGACTCTGTATCCTTTAATTGATGTGTTTGTCCTTTTTCCCTCAAAACAATCCTGCCTTGAATTTTCTCAGCTTTTATTTTCCTGAAAATATCTTCATTTATAGGAAATCTTAAAATCTAGTAGTTGATGTCCTATAGTTTATTTCTTTTTCTTTTCTTTTTTTTTCAGAATTGTTTTGGCTCTTCTGTGTTTGTTTTTTGTTTTGTTTTGTTTTGTTTTTTATAATAGAAATTGTATAATTAAGTGGTCAATTTCTACCAAAACAAAAAAAAAGAACTGTGATTTTGGTTGGGCTTGTGTTGATTCTATAGATTATTGTGAAGAGAATTTGATATTTTAACATATTTTTTTCTTTCAATCCCCAAATGTGATATATATCTCCATTTACATAGGTTTTTAAATAATATTTCTTCACAACATTTGTAATTTTTAATGTAGAAATTCCTAAGTCTTCCATATTTTACGCTATTATGAGAGATACAATTTAATTTCAATTTTTAATTTCTCATTCTGTACTTCCAATAGTCTAATTTCTCCCTTTCCAAGTGTAATGTCCCTACATAGTTGGTGGTGGAGAGTTGGAAGTCCATGCACAAAAGGAGGGGCTTTAGCTAAGGAAGTTCATAAAAATTTATTTATAAAAATAGAATTAAGAAGAATAAATGAAGCCTATTTATTATCACTAGCTATAATCTCTTATAAATTCACTTTAACAATAAACTCAAGATGGAAAATATTACAGTTTACATGTTGGTCTTATACTTCTGCAACAAGATAACAAATATGACTCCTCAGTGGTGAGGAGTTATGAAGCAAGAGAAAAAAATAGCTTGCATTATCTCTCACTCAAATATCAGGCTACCACTAAATAATTCAAGTAGATTTAACATCTGAACAATATCAGATTTGTATATTGGCATTTTAACAGTTAATAATGCGCTTTTGAAGAAAGGGTTTTTATGTTTACAAATAAGAAAGGAAACACCCTGGAACAAAAAAATTGATGTACAAATTACATAATCATCTGTCAGTACTTTGATATAAAATTCTCATTAATATAGGGGGAAAATAAGGTAGAGTTGAATAAACATCATTTAATAGTTACAAAAATAATGCATCACAAAATAGGATTGAGTTCAGTAGACATGCTGTACCATATACTAGCATCAATTATTACATATTTGACCCTGCAACATGTAATTTGTCTATCTAAATACGAAATTTTCAGATAATTTTGTATTTCTTACATCTGAAGGTATTATAATTTTCTATTCTTGCCCATATAATCCATCTGCTGTTTCTATGATTTCAATTTACTAGGAAATTAAATAGGTTATTCTGAAAATTCAGCTATGATTTTACTTGTAATTATACTTTGGGTTAAGGCAATGAGACGCTAAAAGTTATAAATCTGAATATCTTAAAAGAAACAGAATAAAAATTTTTGAAAGAAAGTCTTACCAGAATACCTCAGAAATTAAATTCACAAGAAATTAAGGTGTTTAGCCTTAACAATTCTTGTTTGTATTTTCTAGAAGCATTAAAATCCATTTTATTATTAAAATGTTATTACTATTAAAATTTTAATATTTTATTAATATAATCTTAGGTTTAAATTTCTTTCTGAAAAATATGATGCTTAATGAGAAAGAAACATCTACATTCCTGTTTTAAGAAATATGTTTTTATGCTAATTAGAATGTCATTTTATTTTTATTTTTTTAAAAAAGCCCTTTATCCTAAAGGGCATTATTCACCTATGTTTTCTACACATATTATGCATTTCTAAAAAGAATAATAAGTATCTCAATATACTGCTGTGAAATGATCTTATATATATGTTATTAAATAAAATAAGAAGTGAAAAGTTTTGCATATTGTCCTGTGATTTTCTCCTTAGCAGTGGGAAATAAGCATAAGCCTTCATATTTGCTTATTTAAAAAAAAATGAAAACAAAAACCAAATCTCTATTCAATGATCCTCTGTTGGGAAAGAAAAGAATTAAGATTAAGGGGACAATGACAAAAGGTAAATTTCCCTAAATATAGTTTATCTTGAAGATTTACTTCCTAACTATATAGTAATATTTAACATAATAATAAAATACCTAAAAACAACCTCTGAAGAGTCTAAAGTTAAAAAAAAAAACCCTACATCCTCTGATAGGTGCATAATTAGCACCACACAGAAACTATTTGAAGTGAATCTAAAATGCAATAATTTCCCTGTATGTCTCTAGTAGGATATATCTCAAGTAAAAAAAATTGTAAAAAATTTAAATTTGTTTCAGTAATTACATTGTTGGTAGATTACTTTTGACATGGAAGAAAAGATAAACTGAATAAGATATGTGATATTAAATAAAAGTCCTGTATCTTCATCATGAATTCAAGTAGTGTAAATTATGAATGATTTTAACTTAATAGGTATGCATATGCATTTGTGTGTGTACATGCAAACATATACACAGATTTCCAGCTCTATGTGCATGCAAATATATACATAGATTTCCAGCTTTATCCAACTGAGAAGACTTAGAAACTGTAAGTCCAATAAGAATATAAGAATATAGAATCCATCAGACCATAAGAATAATAGAATCCATAAGAACAATCTTATGGAATGAAGATCCCCAGATCTAAACTTATAGATTCAAACTAAATATCCAAACTAATAGAAAATTTGTATGTTTTATATTAAAAGAAACCAAAATCAATGATTCCCTGGTTGAGGTAAGAAACAAAGAAAGCGATTCTGAAAGATCATTTTCCTTGGTATACCAAGAAGTAAGGATGCTTCAAAGTCTACTAAAAACACATGTGGCAGCCTACATCCAAAAATCACCACCATAACTCTCATCTTCTGATATTTATGGGGTGTGTAGTTGCCTCTATGATAAAGTGTAGAGACCTATGTAACCAATAAAATATTTGGAAATAACTATGTGTGTGTCCTGTGACTAAGTCATTAGAGTCATTGCTACTTGTGCTTTGCTCGTACTGAAATGGCTTGCTCTGGGGAAAGCCATCTGCAATGACAACAGAACACTGAAACAGCCTCTGGAGGGGCCCACGTGTGAGGAAGTGAGTCCTCCTGCTAACATGAAGCACAAGCTTGTCAACCATGTGAGTGAAACAACTCAGAAGTGTATCTTCAATTTCTTTCAAGCCCTCAGATGACTGTTTCTCAGACAGACATCTTTAAAACTTCATAAGAGACCTTGACACAAGCAAATGAGCACTATTTAGTCACAAAGGGAAATGATTTTTTTTAACTCACTGGTTCTATCTGAAACATATTTATATAATAACTTTATAAGACTTCAGTTTCCAGGAAGATGGAATGGAAATACTTCTCCCTATTGTTTCTACTAAACACAACTAAAAAACATGGACAGAATATATTAAAAAGAAATAAGAAGGCTATGAAAGATAAGAGAAGGTATATATTAGAGGTAACTTGGGATCTAAAGAATGACACAGTGGTGACTTACTTGGTTTTCTTATTTTATTTGTTTGTTTTGTTTTGTTTTTGGGAGACGGAGTTTCACTCTTGTTACCCAGGCTGGAGTGTAGTGCCTGTGATTTCAGCTCACTGCAACCTCCTCCTCCCAGGTTCCAGAAATTCTCCTGCCTTAGCCTCCCAGGTAACTGGGATTACAAGCACAAACCACCATATCCAGCTAATCTTTGTATTTTTAATAGAGATGGGGTTTCACCATGTTGGCCAGGCTGGTCTTGAACTCCTGACCTTAAGTGATTTGCCCGCCTTGACCTCCCAAAGTGCTGGGATTACAGGAGTAAGCCACTGCACCCTTACTTGGTTTTGATTTTGTTTTTCATGTATCAGACATGGAAATGACAAAGCTGGCAATACAGAAGTGTCAATTAGTAAAGTGAAAAAAAAAAAAAAAAGACCCACAAAACCCTTCTCTTTCCAGAAAAGGAAAAGGAGCAGCCTCACAGGACAGGAAACTTTTAGAAAATAACCAATAACTATATAACTATATTGAACTTCACAGCTTCAAAAAATAAACAAAAGTCATCAAGATGAAGCCTTTGATTTCTGGCATGTAGCAGATAATTTTTTGATAAATAATCTATAATTTATATTATTCTTTACTTTGGATGTTTATAGATATCTTAGTGAATGGATTCTATAGAATTTATTTAGATAATCTTAGAAAACAAATTACTATGTAAGTTGCATTTATTTCATCATGTTTTAAAAAACAATTTCAGGTATTAGAGAATGGCATGTGGCTTATGAATTTGTAAGCAAGGTCATCAAGCATCAAGGAATTAAATCCTGACTCCACTCACCCTTTCTCAGCATATTACATTAACAAGCTATTACCTGTTGTATCTTCCTTTTCCATATCTGTAAAAGCAAAAAAAAAAGAAAAAAGAAAAAAAACAACTCTTGCAGGATTTTTGCAATAGTTAAGAATAATGTCATATATGGTATCTGACACAGGATACTAACTGTATTATTTGTGGTGAATCTATCACAAAGTTGGTACCCTACAGATCATTTCACTAACACAGCAAATGATAATAATTCTCCATGTGCAGGTTATTTCTAAGTAATTTTGAAGAATCTTTTAGAGAAAAGGAAATCTACAATGCTGAATATTTTAGGCTAGAAGGGAAGGGAAGCTGGCATTGTGTGTAAGTTCCACCATCTATTCATCATCTAGCTAGAAATGTAAAAGTGTTCTTTCTTCAAGTGAACATAGTTTCAGCATCCAGGCAATCACAAGGTTGAAACAATTCTCCTACTTCCATATTTCTTAAATCCCTCATCTCTTATCCCACTGGCTTGCCTCTCACTAAGGAACTGGTCATCCCTTAGCTGAACACCCACCAGCTGCCTCACTGACCTTAGTCCTTCTATTCATCACTTCTGTCCTGGAGATACATCAGTCAAGTTGCATTATAACATGTCCTTGTTAAAAATTGTTCAGTGGTTCCTATTACCTGAAAGACAAATTTTCATGTTTACTACATAAGATGCAGAGCCTTCATCATCTGGCGCCCTTTCCTATCACCCTCATCCCTCACCTAGGCTACAAAAATGTTTAATTATTTGCAGTTTCCAAAGCACAATTCACACTTGCAGGACAAGTTCATTCCTACTATGCTTTGTGCAAAAGTGAGACAAATGTTAACTTTTTACTGATTTGCCATTTGGATTCTTGAGAACCACTTATGTCTTGTGCCTCTAAGATTCTCTTGTGCAAACAACTTTTTATTTTCAGCCTAGAGTTCCTCTTTCTATAAACCTCAGGCAAAAGTTCATTGCCCCTGCTGGGAAATTATTACCCAAGATAGGTAGGATGCTATCTTCTGAAGTCTTTTCTAACTATCCGAGGCAGCCATACAGATATCTTTCTAATATTTTTTTTTTAGCTTAAAAAAAAAATCTCTCTGCAAACAAATCCTGGTGGACTCACTTTTCACAGATAAGCCTAGAAACAGGCTGACTCAAAATCTTATGACACTACAGTCCATTATAAAGTGATATAATGTAGTGGATGAGAACACAGATCTCTAAAGCTACAGACTATGGGATGAGTCCCCGATTCTTTGCTTGCTTTCTGTATAACTGAGGCAAGCTCTTTATCCTCTCTGTCTCAATTTCTTCATCTAAAAAATGAAGATAATCATAGCATCTATAGATTAAATGCGTTAACCTGTGCAAAGCTTCTACAAGGCAGTAGATAATATTAAGTATTTAAAATTACATATATTAGATAATATTAAATGATAAGCATTAGATAATATTGATGTTTCTCTTGAACAATAATATGATTTAGTCAGTAACTGTGACCATGGTTCCATTTTCACCTGAACTATCTGTGAGTACTTTATACTAATAAGGTAGGAGCAGGGTAGTATCTGATTATAAGAAATCTAGGTGGTGTATGAAATCCCTGCAAGTTGAAAACACTTGAAATGGGTTGGTTAGGAATGAGCTACCCATTAGTGAATCCAATTAGGATAGGAATGGTAGACCAGGTCCTCATGCACTCATGTATTCAACAAATAATTATTGAGCTATAACTATACAATGCCTGGGAACACAGCAATGGCAAAAATTAGTCCCCATCCTTAAGGACTATAAAGTTTAGTAGGAAACTAGGCATGAACATTTAAAATTATAAAGGCATTAAAAATAATATGCATAACATACAAGGTAAAGTGGAAAAAGCATTGGAAGAAGATATCAGATTGATTTATATGAGCCACACAGAATGTCACAGAAGATGCAACATTAATCTAAGACTTGAAAAAAAGAATAAGATTCCTCTGGTAAGTCAGTCAAATGATTATATCAGAGCAATGAACAACACCAGTGGCCACTGCTCCATCCACTCTGACTTGAATTCTTCCTCTTGTGGATAACTGCTTTCTGTGTTAGCACACTCACCCGGAAGGAAAATTAAGTCACTTTTCCACATTTTCCCCAAAACTATTTACCAAAAACCATTGCATCTAAAGTCATTAATACATAGCAAAGTTTAGTGATGCTTTAAGTGGTGAAGCATTTCTATACATCAGAAACACAAACATCTACCACTATTTTTGAAAATTCTTTAGCTTCCTCACCACTGATCATTTCTCCCGTCACTGTTCCCAACAGAACTCACTCTCATCTGTCTTGTTTCATTGCTACCTCCCTTCTCATATCCCATTTCTCCCTGCTTGCACCAAATACAAAATTCCTTAATAATGTCTTATGAACAACAATATGGCTCTTTAACTTTGTCTTCCGTAGACCAAAGCATCAAAGGCCCAGATTTCCTCCACCTATGACAGCATATAAAAATACCCTCCCCCAAAATAAAAATAATTAGTAAGTGTTTAAAAAATTATTTCTTACAGAATTCCTGGTGGCAGCAGTTAAAATGTTTTACCTAACCACCTATGAATGTGTATTGTTTACTGATTGTCAAGTATATGCACAGCACAATGTTATCCATGTCATTAAGGCTTGCAAAAATAATTCTAAACTTCATTACTAACTATTTACATTGAACTTGTGTCTCACCAAGTCTTTAAAATCACAGTTTTTGTTTTTGTTTTTGTTTTGAGACAAAGTCTCACTCTGTCACCCGGGCAGGAGTGCAGCGGCACAATCTTGGCTCACTGCGATATCCGCCCCCCAGGTTCAGGTAATTCTCCTGCCTCAGCCTCTTGAGCAGCTGGGATTACAGGCATGTGCCACCATGCCAACCTAATTTTTGTATTTTTAGTAGAGACGAGGTTTCACTATGTTGGTCAGGCTGGCACAGTTTTAATAGTTTGTATGTGTGTGCTTTTATTCATCTTAACCAACATGCTAAATTAAAAATATACATATTTAACATATACGTTTATATATATTTCATTGTATGTAGATAGAAAAATGTGACTAAATAACAAACGTTTTTATTTAAGGACAGTTTGGTGGTGTTGTTTCTTTTCTTCTTTGGTTAGTGACTCCTTATTCCTCTTCTCTTTTTCACCCTATAGTTGAGCCCCTATTCCCAATCTAATTGTTAAGAAATAACTAAATGTCTTCTTCTATTATTCTCTGTACTAATGGAAAGATAAATAGAATCATATAACTATCATACACTCACACATGCATGCACGCACGACATGTGTGCACATACACATATGCATAATAAACTAAGCTAATGAATTTTTGTGACTTGCTTTTCTCATTCAAGAATACATAAGGAAAATAACTATATAATCTCATGTAGATGTAGTTAATTCTTTTTAATGACTATTTTTGATTTATGAAAATTTATAAATAAATGGAAAAAAGATCTACCAAACGCTCTTTCAAAACAGTGAATTCATTCCCAAGTAATCAGTATGAGCAATCAATAAATCAATAAAATCCTACCTTTTATAAACCTAATATGTTTTATAAAAGTAAACATCCAAATACCTAAAATGACTACAGATTTGTGTCTTAAGAGATCTCACCATACTTTCTGATGTAGTAACCAAAACTTAAAGTTGTTCATCGTTTTGTATTCTTTCATGAGTTGGTTCAGTTAGGTGTAGTCACAAGAGGAGATACAGGAGAAGTTCAGGAGAAAAAAACTTCTTAATATTCATGGTCCTAGAGGCACAAAATTCTACCTGAATTCGCAGGGGAAAGACACTGGGGTGGTTAGGAGACAGAAGACAGGAGCAAGGGGAAGAGATAGGCCACTGCCTTTATTGATATTTCCAAAGGAAAGGTTGGGCAGATGGGGTGAACCATTGACGATTGTTTAGTTTGCATAATTACAAAAGGCACTGGGTTACCAGGGTGATCTCTAGTTGCCTGGCACCTGGCCCTGGGATGATTGCCTTCTGAGTTTATGAGCCAGACCGAGGAGGTAAAGCTCCTTATTGGTTGGTTTCCACATCAAAAGCATGAGCCCATTATTATCTTTACGAATTAATTAGATCAAGAAGAAGCAGTCACTACCCGGCTAGAAAAGTGTCTTAAGATGTCGAAACACCATAACGTAAAGAAAAGTTTTAAATATTTTAATACATTGGCTATTATTTAGTTTACTTGTAGAAGGCAATTATGATTTATCTTGCACAGATGCATTGATTTAGAAATCAAATTTCTTGCAACTATATTGTAAAGAAATACATTTGGAAGACTCATTTTGCTTTTCTATTTCTGTTTAATTGACATAATGAGATGATGCAATAATTTTTTCTCTTGTTAAACAAAGATGATAAATATTCTTTCTGCAATTACAACTTTACTACAACATCATCACAGACCAGAGGCACTGTCAGTAGAATGCAGTATGGTGCAATGCAGAGATTCCTCTCCACTGTATCTATTATTAATAGCTCAGCAGGCACAATATCAATTAACCTCTGTGACCTAAATGGAAAAGGAGTACAGATCATTAAACTGCTAGAACAATATCATGCCAAATATCAGGCATTAGGATAATGCCAGGACAAAACAAAAAAGATATAGAAAAAAAAACCACATCATAATTGTCAGCATCAAATCACAATTAACACATGAGTTTGTACAAGACTGTTTAAAATATGGTCATCTTATGAGTACTGAATAAATATTTTTGCTCTCTCATAGCAGAAACATATTATTAAGACAACAGTAGAGATATTCACATTAGCAACAAAAGACCATCAGGTCTCCATATCCTCATGCATATCTCCTAAAACTCCTGATATCAAACTGCTGGATTTTTGCACAGGGCGTTTCAGAATGTATTACGTGTTGGGATATTGGAGAGTAAACTGTGTTGTGCAGATGTTTTTTATCTGGAATCACGTGTTCCAGATCCCAGCTTGGACTTTGGTCTTTCTTCTCACAGGAGGAAAACAATGCTAACTTTGCCTCTAAGAACAGATAGGATATGTCATTCATTTCATTCACTTGTTATTTATTCCTTGAGCGTCTTGCCAATAGCTGCTATGTAGTGCTGACACCCTAATTGTGGCAACATCTTACCATTTAAAAACAGCTAGACTCAAAACAATTACAGGTTTGAGATAATAAGAGAAATGAGAGGAGAAATTTAGAAGAATACATGTGGTGGAAATGAGGTGAGGGGAACTGAAAATGTTATAAATGGAGTGACACAAAGTGCAAGAAATGGAAAGATTGAAAAAATAATAAAAACATTAAAACTTCTAAAAAAGTAAAGGCTACTGTTGAGGAAATATTTTCCAGAATTTTGTGGCAATTGATTTGTCTTCTTGACTCAATAAAACTGAGCTATCAATTGAAATCTATTCTGACTCAAAACTCTTGTTCCATAAATGTTAAGATCTATAGGTTTGTTACACAATAAGATTTGGAAATATCCTAATTGTTGTTTTCATTGCTCACACATTACACAGAAACCTATACACACAGAAGAAAAGGATTTTTTAAATTAAATTATGTTATTATTTTAAAAAATATATATGTGTGATAATTGTGAATTCAGATAATTTACACACAGAAAAAAATACGTCTAATAAAGGACAAATTTGCAAAACAAAAGAACATGAAGCTAATAATGGTGTTTAATCACACAAAATTTACATGTCATCTTTGTCATTTATCCCAAGCAATATAATAAAATCCTCCAATAGTTTTTCTGTTTTATTCTCAGTTTTGCTTATACAACTTAACATACTTTCTTATGTTGTATTCTCATTTCTGACTGAGAGTGCATTCATTTTACTGGAGTTGTGGTATGCCATATGATTTATCCTCATTTTGTTGGTTACTTGAGAGAAACTTTTCATTCACACAGTACACTGCATTATGCTCATTGCTAAAAACTGAATGTCTTTTTTTCAGGGTACTTATGTCTCAAACATGAAATTGCAAAGCCTACATTTATACTTGATTTTATCCTTATTAATTCATTATTCTTATTTAATAATAATTTACTTGATTCTTAGCATTCTTTTAATTTGCATTTCTTCCAATGCTAGTAAGATTGTATAAGTTCAATGTGATGAACACATATACATATACATATACAGTGATGGTGCTATCTGTATGCTTTGTGTAAAAGCATTTCCTCACTTTGAAGTCTGGCTAATGTTAAATCTATAATAATCTAGACAGTCTGGTAGTGGCATAAGAATAGACATGTAGATTAATAGAATAGATTTAATTGATCTAATATAAACTTTTATATTTGTGGTACATTGATTTTTTACAAAGGTGCCAGGGTAATTCAATGGAGGGAGAATTTACTGATCAACAAATGGTACTGGGACAATGAAATATTCATATGTAGAGCTTTATCTTTGACTCGCACAATACCAAAAAATTTACTTAACTGGATGATAGTTCTCAATGTGAGAGTTAAATCTGTAAAACTTCTATAAGAAGACATACAAGAAAATTGTCATGAGTTTAAGTTGTGAATTTCTAAGATATGACACTAAAACCGAGATTCATAGAACAAATCAACACTAAATTGTACTTTATCAAAATTAAAACCTTTTGTTTTGAAAGATACCATTAAGGAAATGAAAAGTGGCCAGGCGCGGTGGCTCACGCCTGTAATCGCAGCACTTTCGGAGGCCGAGACAGGTGGATCATGAGTTCAAGAGATCAAGACTATCCTGGCCAACATGGCGAAACCCCATCTCTACTAAAAATACAAAAACTTACCTGGGCGTGGTGGTGGGCACCTGTAATCTCAGCTACTTGGGAGGCTGAGGCAGGAGAATTGCTTGAACTTGCGAGGTGGAGGTTGCAGTGAGCTGAGATCTGCCATTGCACTCCAGCCTGGGAGACAGAGCAAGACTCCATCTCAAAAAAGAAAGAGAAAGAAAAGAAAAAAAGAGAGAGAGAGAGAGAGAGAGAGAGAAGGAAAGAGAAAGAAAGGAAGGAAGGAAGGAAGGAAGGAAGGAAGGAAGGAAGGAAGGAAGGAAGGAAGGAAGGAAGGAAGGAAGAAAAGAAAAAAGAAAAGAAAGGAAGAAACAAGATTGAGGAGAGTGTGAACTATGCACCCCATGGTTGCCTGCCTCCACTGCTCCCTCTGATGGGGGCTTGCCGTATTCAGTGGTGGGCTCTCAGTGCAGCTACCCTGCCCCTTCCGGAGCATGCCAACTGAAGCTCAGCATCATTCTGAGAGCCCAAACCCTAGAAGTTTGTGTTCTGCCCTGGGGTTGGCACTGTTGCCTCAGCGGCTGCCTCTGCAGCCAGACCATGGAGGGAGTATGTAAACTGGGCACCTGCATGTCCCCCAACAATGCATATCATTACTGCCACTGCAGGATGGAAGCATGAGTGGGCCACATGCCTGACAGGTGCCTGCCTCCACTGCTCCTGCTGAGAGATTCCTGCCTTCCCTCCCTACATCTCCATGGTATAACTGCTCCACTCTTGCCTGCACCTTTCAGCAGACAGCCCAGAGGCCTGCATTCTGCCCTGGGGCTGTCACTGCCATGCTGGCAAGTCAGGGAGAGAGCATGGAGACTGAGGGCCTTCATGCATGTTAGGGATGGTTTTTGCTGCTTCTGCTGCTTCACAACAAAAGCATGAGCAGGCTGTGAACCCCTCAGCTGTCAGCCTCCACTGCTCCCTCTGAGAGGGGCCTGCCTACCCTGGTGGCAGGTCCACAGTGCAGCCACCATACCACTGCCTAAGTGTTCTGACTGTATGCCCTAAGAACCTGACAACATCACCCTATCACTACCAGCATCTGAACTTGGCAAATCTCCTGGCCAAGCCCCAGCCCAGTCCCTCCAAGACTTGTGCATGCATAGAACTGTCTAGGGACTTGAGGACTGCAAAATTGTCCTACCTGGTCCACCATCTCTGGCACCTGATTGTTCCACCCAGGGTCTGAGGTCAGGCTGACTCAACCAGCTGACACATCCACAGCTGACACCTACCAGCATGCACTAAAAGGCATAACCCTTTCTCCTCTCTACAAGAAATAGCATCAAAGCATTGTTCCTGTATCAGAGTACAGGTGAGCCCCAAAGCTGTCTGTATTTTCTGAGGGAATATGTTTCACTTTAAAGCCACTTCCATGAAGAACCGTGGGATAGATGTTTTCCACAGCTCCTGTCTACACTGTGACCTAGAGATAGAGGACAATGTCTGACTGAACTGAGAATCACAAGCCCTGGGACAGGGGTGTGATAGAAAACTTGATCATGGTCCTGCCTGCCTAGGATATGAAGTCTCCTTCCCTACTATGGAGACCTCAATACAGTGGGAATATAATGGGCCTGCTTATATGCCTAGTACATTACTACTGCAGCCATTATATAAAAAACCCTCTGCACAAAGGTTATTAGCAAGGAATTCATATAGAGCTTTAATCCCATGAAAACACATAGAATTAAATTTAAGCACAACAGACATTACAGTCACATCCTCAAGACAGGGGGAAAAAAGGTCCCATTTAAATGATTTAAATGAAAGTAAATCAAAAATAAGAAGTAACAGCTTCTTCAGATGAGAAGGAACCACCATAAGAACTCTGGCAGTAATGATTGTGTAGAGCACTAGAAAAACATCAAAGGCTAAAATTAACTCTTTTGAAATGAAAGTTCTGAAATAACATGTAAATAATTCAAAATATTAATTTTAAGGAAGCTCAATGAAATTGAAGACAAAATTGAAACCTCACAAAAAGAAATCAGAAAAACAATTCAGGATTGAAAGAGAAGATAATTACTTAAAACAAAAAATCTTCTGGAAATAAAAAAAATGCAGGATTATTAAAATACAACTGAAAGCTTTAACAATAGGTTAGACCAAGCAGAAGAAAAAAATGTCAGAATTGGAAGACAGATTTTTTTTGAATTAGACAAAAATAAAGAAGAGGGAAATTTTTTTAAATAAACAAAGCTTTTGAGAAATATGGGATTATATAATGTGCTAAAATCTACAAATTTTAGCTACTCTGGAGGGAGAAGAACAAAAAGTAAAAAGTATGAAAAGTCTATTTGAGGGAATAATTCAGGATAACTTTTCTGTTCTTGTTAGAAATGTGGACATCCACATACAAAAAGCTCAGAAAATTCCTGGGAGATACAGGGCAAAACGAATCTCAACAAACCATATAGTCATCAGATTCTCTAAAGTTAACATGAAGAAAACATTTCTGAAAGTGACAAGAGAAAGGCATCTAATCATTTATAAAAGAAAAATCACATCAGACTAACAGTGGACCTCCCAGCAGAAACTGTAAAAGCCAGAAGATATTAAGATTCAATCTTCAGTCTTCTTTAAAAAATGCAATTCAAGAATTTAGCATCCTGCTAAATAAATCTTCTTGAAAAAAGAAGAATGTCTTTCCCAGATGGGCAAGGACTACAGGAATTGTTCACCACTGGGCTGGCCCTACAAAAAATGCTCAAAATCGTTCCAAACATGGAAATGAAAAACAATATTCATCATCATAAAAACACATAGAAGTATAAAACTTTCAGGACTTATAAAGCAATTACACAATTGGGATTGCAAAGCAA
The DNA here is from genome assembly GCA_004027715.1 of Plecturocebus donacophilus. NCBI lineage: Eukaryota > Metazoa > Chordata > Mammalia > Primates > Pitheciidae > Plecturocebus > Plecturocebus donacophilus. The sequence continues at coordinate 32,722 of PVKP010000129.1, forward strand.
CTAGGTAACAATTAAAGCAACTAGGTAATATGACAGGAACAGAAGCTCATATATTGTTTTTTAACATTGAATGTAAATTGACTAAACACGTCACTGAAAAGATGTATGCTGTCAGAATGAGATAAAAATAAAATATGATCCAATTTTATGTTGCATGGAGGAAACCCATCTAAGTGGTAAACACATTTATATACTGAAAGTAAATGAGTGGAAAAAGATATACCATGCAAACTGAAAACAAAAATGAGCAGGAGTAATTATATTTACATCAAAGAAAACAGACTTTATAGAAAATACAGTACGAAAGATAAGATCAAGAATGTCATTATGTAATGATAAAGGAATCATTTCAACAAGAAAATGTATTGATAAGAAATATACATGCACTCAATACTGGAGAACTCAAAGTTATAAAACAATAGTACTTGATATGATTTGGCTGTGTTCCCACCCAAAGTTCACATTGAATTGTAGTTCCCATAATCCCTGTGTGTCATGGGGGGCTAGAAACCCCCATTCTGTTGTTCTTGTGATAGTGAGTGACTTTTCAAGAGATTGTCTGGTTTTATGTAGGGCTTTCCCCACTTTTGCTCAGCACTTCTCCTTCCTGCCACCATGTGAATAAGGATATGCATGCTTCCACTTCCACCATGATTGTAAGATTCCTAAGGCCTCCCCAGCCATGCTGAAAAGTAAGTCAATTAAACCTCTTTTCTTTATAAATTACCCCATCTCAGATACATCCTTAGAGTAGCATGAGAATGGACTAAGAGAGTAAATTGATACTAGCAGTGGGTGCTGGTATAAGGATACCCAAAAATGTTGAAGCAAATTTGGAACTGGGCAACAGGCAGAGATTGCAGTAGTCTGTAGAGCTCTGAAGAAGACAGAAAAAAATGTGAGAAAGTTTGGAACTTCCTAGAGACTTGTTGAATAGCTTTTAGCCAAATGTTAATGGTGATATAGACCATGAACTCCAGGCTGAGGTGGTCTCAGATGGAGATGAGAAACTTGATGGGAACTGGAGTAATGATCACTCTTGCTATGCAAAGATACTGGCAGCATTTTGCCTCTACCCTAAAGATCTGTGGAAGTTTTACTTGAGAAAGATAATTTAAGGTATCTGGCGGAAGAAAATTGCAAGTGGCAAAGTATTCAACTGGAAGCAAAGCATAAGACTTTGGAAAATTTGCATCCAGATGATGCGATAGAAAAGAAAACCCCAGTTTCTGGGTAGAAATTAAAGCCAGCTGCAGAAATCTGCATAAGTAATGAGGAGACAAATGTTAATCACCAAAACAATGGAAAAAATGACCCGTGGCATGTTAGAGACCTTCATGGCAGCCTCTCCCATCACAGGCCTGAAAGCCTAGGAGGAAAAAGTGGCTTTATGGACTGGGCCCAGGGGCCCCCTGCTCTATGCAGCCTCAGGACATGGTGCCTTGCATCCCAGCTGCTTCAGCTCCAGCCATGGCTAAAAGGAGCCAACATATAGCTCAGGTCATTGCTTCAGATGATGCAATCCCCAATCTTTGGTGGGTTGCACATGGTTTTGGGCCTGTGGGTACACAGAAATCAAGAATTGAGGTTTGAGAACCTCTGCCTAGATTACAGAGGATATATGAAAATGCGTGGATGTTCAGGTTCATCTTTGCTGCAGGTGCGGAGCCCTTATAAAGAACTTCTGCTAGGCAGTGCAGAAGGGAAATGTGGGATCAGAGTCCCCACAAAGAGTCACTACTGGGACATTGCCTGGTTAAGCTGTGAGAAGACAGCCACCATCCTCCCGACCCCAGAAGGGTAGATCCACTGACAGTTTGCACTATGCACCTAAAAAGTGGCAGACAGTCAACACCAGCCCATGAAAACAGCCAGGAAGGGTGCCATACCAGGCAAAACCATAGGTATGGAGTTACCCAAGGCCATGGGAGCCTACCTCTTGCATCAGCATGCCCTAGATTTGAGACATGGAGTCAAAGGAGATCATATTGGAACTTTAAGATTTAATGATTGCCCTGTTGGATTTTGGACTTGCATGGGGCCTGTAGCCCTTTTGTTTTGGCCAATTTCTCCCATTTGGAATGGGTGTTTTACCCAATGCTGGTACCCTCATTGTATCTAGGAAGTAACCAACTTACTTTTGATTTTACAGGCTTATAGGTGGAACGGACTTGTCTCAGATGAGACTTTGGACTGTGAACTTTTGAGTTAATGCTGGAATGAGTTAAGACTATGGAGGACTGTTGGAAGGGCATGAATGTTTCAGTTCTCATGCTGCTAATAAAGACATACACAAGACTGGGTAACTTATAAAGGAAACGGTTTAATGAACTCACATTCTACTGGCTGTGGAGGTCTCATAATCATGTTGAAAGACAAAGAGAAAAGGGATGACTTACATGGTGGAAGGTAAGAGAAAAGTGAGAACCAAGAGGAAAGGGGAAACTACTTATAAAATCTTCAGATCTCATGAGACTTATTCACTACCACAAGAAGAGCATGGAGAAACTGCCCCCATGATTCAATTATTTCCCACTAGGTCCCACAACACATGGGAATTATCGGAGCTACAGTTCAAGATGAGATTTGGGTGGGGACACTGCCAAACCATATCAATTTTGTTTTTAAATGTGAGGACTTGAGATATGGGAGGGGCCGGGGTTGGAATGGTATGGTTTGTCTCTGTCTCCAACCAAATTTTTTCTTGAGTTGTAGATTTCATAATCCCCACATGTTGTAGAAGGGAACTGAATATTTGGGGCGCTTTCCCTCATGCTATTCTCATAATAGTAAGTTCTCACAGTATCTGATGATTTTATATGGAGCTCCTCCCTTTACTTGGCTCTCATTTTTCTTCTTCCTGCCACCCTGTGAAGTAGGATGTGTTTGCTTTCCCTTCTGCCATGATTGTAAGTTTCCCGAGTCCTCCCCAGCCATGCTGAACTGTGAGCCAATTAAACCTCTTTACTTTGTAAATTACATAGTCTTGTGTATGTCCCTATAGCAGCATGAGAATGAACTAATACAGTACTAGGTAATTTCTTCATTATCTAGGAAATGAGATAGATAGCAATAAAATTATAATGGGGAGGAGATTTTACCAGCCCACTGACAACACGGGACAGATCATCAAGGCAAAAAATTAATGAAGAATGTCTGGACTTAAATTGGACTGAAGATCAGGTGAACCTAACAAATATTTACAAAACATTCTATGCAACAACTGCAGACTATACACTTTTTTTCTGTGCATGGAGCATTCTCAAAAATAGATTATATGCTAGGCCACAAAACTAGTCTCAATACATTTTTTAAAATCAAAATTATATTAAGTATTTTCTTAAACCACAGCACAGTAACAATAGAAATCAATACCTAAAGGAGCTCATGGAAATTAAACAACCCAATCCTAAATATTTGTTGGGTACTTTTGACATTTATACCTGAATATGACTTTACTCTCCAATAAATCCATACCTACTAATCCTTTGTTTTCTGTCTGCATTTACTGTTATTCACTTAAGACTTGTTTTCATTCAAAAAATCTATTTTGGTTGCCTGTAAATTGGAGGAGAAGGTGGGAAGAGAAGCTGAGAATTGCAAGATAGTCACTAGTCATTTAGCTGAGAACTGTGCTGCTGCAGGTAGGAATTTAAATGAATATATTAACTTGTCTATAAAGATTTTAATTGACAGAGTTACTCTTCTATTGGACATTAGTTTTGTATGTCCTTTAATCCCTTATGTGTCTGTTAATGTATCATTACCGTGATCATTTAAAATGACACAGAAAGGGAAATTTTAATTCCTAGAAATTATTTTAAAAGGTCTGCTTCTATATCTGGGAAATACCACATAAAATATATTCACATTTCTATAAAGTATTTGGATGAGTTTCTTACAATACCCTTTGGGTGCATTTAGAGAGATGTACCCTCTCAATGGATTTATTGTTATATATTTGGTGGCATAGATTTTTGCCTAGAAAAATCAGACAAAGTCCTAATGAAATATACTAGGAAAAAAGGAAGCAGATAGATGGATGGATAGATAGATAGACAGATAGATCTAGATCTATGCATATACTAAATAGTGTTATCAAAATTATAGCTAATTCTCCATTTTTCACAGCATTAGCTATAGTTCTTTTTTTCTCTTTTTTGGGGGGAATGAGGCAGGGTCTGGTTATCTTACTTATCCTGTAGGTATCCTATAACCCCTATAACATAGACATGGTAATTATCTGTAAACCCCTTGGTGATAGAATAAATATCCACTCATTTCTGAAACAACAAAGATCTAAAATATTTGAGCTTTGGTGAAGTTGTTTCTCATGATGGGAGGTTTTACCCTCTTGCATACTCTGGCAATAGTGTAAATACATCCCTTAGCTGATTTAGCCACTAGGAAAGTTTCCCCTTTAGGAGGCTGAGAAAGAATTTGAGCTCTGGCACATGGGCTCTTATGCACAGATATTTGAACGTTTTATCAGATTCTTTAAAAAAAATTAGGTTTGTCATATATTCACACACACACACGTACACACACACATAAATATAGTGATTTTAGAAGTGCCAAAAAGTCTACCCATGTGCCCATGTGTTTCCTTTATTTCCATTACTTTGGGTGAAGACCTTGCAGTTGCCAAATTCTACCACTACAAATGAAATATATTAAGTAAAGTACATATTTGTTTGGTATTTGGCAACTAGTCTCTTTATTACTAGGTAGCATGTTTATTTAGCAGGGGTCATAGTTAAAGTTTCCAAAAAAACAACCAAGTTACAGAGGGACATAAGCTTAATGTAAAGCATGAATTCAAAGTGACATTTCTTTTATGGTGTCTAGAATTGAAATATGCTCATAAACACAATCTGTTTCTAAGTTGCAACAAAGATTGTGAAGATTGTATCTTAAACCAAGATAAGGGACGGTTAAAAACTAAACACAAATCTTTAGCCTGCTGCCACTCCCAATCATAAAGGCATCAACTTCTGAGGAAAGTAGGGAAAGTTTATTTTATTAAGTTGAAATATCGTTATTAGCCTTAATGCAGAATTAAAATGTAGACTATGAGGGAGAATTTTTAAAAATAAGCAGAAAACAACTAATTGATTCCCAATTTATAATCTTGTTCTAACTTTCAAATTGGTTCTAAAAGATGTACTATATTTCTGGAATAAGAAGTATGATATTAAAGCTGACCATGTCTCATTATTGTGTTATACTGTATGCAGAAAAATCACATAGATTTTAAAAATATAATTAAATTATATATGTATGTGTGTGGTATGTGTGTGTGCATATATACAAACATGTACATATATAATTTACTAATGTTGATAGTCTTATTCATCTATTCCTTATTATATCCTCCAATCTTTCAACCATATATATCTGCTTTAGGCAACTGATAAAAATATATTTTTCTTATTTACTTATATAATTGAGATACCTTTGTCATGTTTCATCTAAAATGTATTGCACAAGTTGTTATTATGCTCATTCTCTAGTGCATGAACTTTCCACACTTGATAGTCTAGTTATATTAGACAACTTTCTGTTTCCTCTTCACATATCTTGCACTTTGCCATGCTCATATATCTTCTTATACTGCTCACGTAACCAAGAGTGATTTTATCCCTTCATATCACTGTGCAAATCTCACTCAACATTTTGATCAGTTCTGTCGATGTCCTCTATTCAAACATCACCAGGAATATATCTGTAGTTGAAGAAGTTTGGTTTATTATTCACTGCAGCAAGTGAGAACGCATATCATGGAAAATTATGAGATAGTTCAGAGTATTGAAATAACTGATAACAAGATTTAGCTTTGTGTTAGGTAATCTGGGAGAAGGTTCAAATAAGGGTTTCCCAAATTTTATACCTTGCATTGTTTTTTTGCAACTAAAACTGTACTCACTAGGCCCTGGAGAACTATGTTGACTAGCAGTGATCATATGAGGCAATCTTTTTTGTTTCCTAACTCAGGGGAATAAATTTTAATCATTTCATGACCTATGATAGATTTTGAAGTTTTGGTAGTATCCTTTACTGGGTTATTGATGTCCTTTTTCATACTGCTTGGCATAGGTTTTCATCAGTAATGAATCTTACCAAATGCATTTTAAATTACTTGGATTACCATAAAATCTATACATTATTTGGTTTGAAATAAATTAAAAAAGAATTAGTGTTATTAGTTCATAATTTTGCATGTTCTATCTCACCCTTATCAAGCATTTTTTGTTTAAAAAAATGTTAAATTTATCCAACAAGTTAAGTTGTTTACTTCCTTTTCTACATTGTTAAATAATTTAGTAATATTTGAATTTTTAATCACAAATATCTGGTGAATCTTGTGAGTGACAAGAATTTTTTTGAATACTCATTGATTGTTAAAGATAGAATCAGGAATTTAAAATCAGAAATGAGACAATACTACATGATATTTGTACTTCTATTCATAATCTCTTAAGCATCCTAGGTTTAAGAAAATTATTATAATAAATAAGCTATATAAGGAATGGAAAATAACCATTAAACTTTCATCAAATAATTTGATTTTATACTTAGAAAATATACATTTCCTAAGGATTGGAAATAAATAAATCAGTATCCAAAAGTATATGGCTATCTACGTACAAAATCCAAGAGAGTCAGGATTTTAGATGCACATAAGACCATTCTCATTCATGAGTAATATTTATGAAGAAAGTGTATTTTTTAAAATATTACTCACAAAAGCAGTGACATCTAAAAGTATCAAGATACTTAATAAGTTATGCATAAACATTTAAGGGAAATTATAAATATTTATTAAAAGACATCAAATAATACTTGAATATATGAAAAGTTAAATATTACTCTCTATTAATATAGAGAGTCAGTATTGTAAACTGTTCTCAGTTATACCAAAATGTAATGCAATTTTAATCAAAATTTTGTGAGAGCTTTTCATGGAATTAAAAAATCTGATTATAGAAGTTGAAAATTAAAGGGCTTAAAATACAAATAAAATTTTGAAAACAATCAGGTGCAGAGTCTTCCCTTATCAGGCACTTTGGTTTTATACATTAAAACTTCCATTTTTCTCTAATGTTTTCCTTAAGTTCTAATCCCATAAATGTGCATGTCTGCTTCTGTGATTTCTATTTTGTTTCACTGTTATCTCATACTGTTTTGTTTGTGATAGTCTTATAATAAGCCTTAATATTTGCTAAAGTTTCAGCTTTAAGAGTATACTTGTCACTATTAAGAGTGTCTCAGCTATTATTGGTACTGTGTATTGCCTAAGAAATGTTAGCAACAGTTTGCCAACTTAAACATAAATGATGGGATTCTGAGTGGGCTGTGTTGGTTATATAAATTTGAGAGTTGACGTCTCTACAATATTGAGTTTTCAAATACATAAACATAGCATATAACTCCATTTATTTGAGTCTTCTGGAATGTTAATAATGTTTTGCAGTTCTCCTTACACAAGTCTTGCCCTTATTTTATTAGTTTATTTTTTCCATGCACTTGATATTCTTGATGGCATTATACATGCACTTCTTTTGGAAAGTGTTTCTCGGTGATGCAGACCTTTTCATTTGATTATTGTGTGCCATCCGTGAATCCAGTAATTCTGCACAGTAATCATTAAATCTTAAAGTTGATGTGTTAAATTGTTTGAATTTTCTACATGTGCAAGAACTTTGTCTATGAATAATCACAAATTTGGATGTTTTCTCAAAGTTTCTTTTTTGCTTATTCACCGGGACATACTGTAGAATACTCAATAGTAGTGGGAATAGGAAGAGAAAGCTTTTGGTATTTCATTCTTAAGTTATGTACATTGCAGTAAAATTTTGTGGTAATATTAAATCACTTAAATGATTTTTATTCAATCCTTATGACAGTAAAAGTTCATAGTTTTTCTTTTAATAAACTGCTGGTGATTTTATTGTACACCTATCATTTTGCTAATTTAATCTGTTGATGTGATGATTTGAGTACTTTTATATTCCTAAACTAACCATGCATGTGCATGATAAATCCACCTTTTATGTTATGCACTATTATTCTTTTTAAATGTTTTTGAATAAGGTTCAATAATACTAATTTTTCAAGGTCTTTTTCTCTCTTTTCATGGGTAAAATTGGACTATAGTTTTTTATTCACAGAAAGTCCTGTTCTAGTTTTGATGTGAAGATTATGCTGGTTCATAAATTAACTTTGAGAAAATGCTTCTTTCTCTATTCTCTGAAAGCGTTTAACATCTGAATAATTTATTTCATAACTGTTGATTGAATTTACTAAAGAAACTCTCCATGTAGTTTTGTCATAGGATTTTACTTACTGATTCAACTTCTGTAATAATTGTAGAACCCTTGATAATTTATCTATATTTCTAGATCTGTTTTGGTAATCAACACTTTCTAGGAAAAATTTCCATTTCATCTAAATTCTCAAAGGCATCATTGTAATATCCAATTATTATATTTTTATTAACTGCAGGGTCTGTAATGATAATTACTTTTTTTATAATTGATGTTTTTCTTCGTGATCAGTCTTGCCAGAGGTTTATCAAACTTTTAAGTGTATTATCTCTATTTTTAAATTTGTGTTCTGATTCATGAATTCTCATTATTATCTCTATTATTTTATTCATCATTTATTCTCTGGTTTTATTTTGCTCCCCTTTAACTTCTTAAGAGAGATTTTTTTGCTTCATTAATTTTAATTTTCTATTCTAATATTTTCATGCACTTAAGGTATAAAATTCTCTTTGCTTTAATTGGATTCTACAAATTTTGACCACTAGTTTTTTGTTAAAATTGATTCAAATATTGACTAATTCCCATTGTTATTTATTCTTTGAACCAAGTACTACTTAAAGTGCTTTGTTAATTTTTAAGTATGTGGATTTTGTTTTCCAGTTAAATTTGTTCTGTTGGTTAACAGCTAAATTGTGCTATGGCCAGATAGCAGATTCTATGACTTTAAATCTGAAATTAATTGACACTTGCTTCATGATCCAGTGTGTGATCAATGTTTGTGAATGTTTCAGGTATACTTAAAGGCATGAGTGTCATGCTTTTGTGCACAGTATAATGTTCTATTTAAATATCAGTAAATTTGTAATGAATCTTGTTTTTCCATATCCTTAATAATTTTTATTCAATTTTTCAATTACTGACAAAGTATTGTTAAAATATTCTGCTATCATTGTGGATTTATCAATATAGTTTACTGATTCTTTTACAACTCTTATGTTTATGTTTTTAGGTCATTCTAATTGAAAATTGTTGTATCTTCTTGTGATTAACCCCTTTCATTAACTTTGGTAAAGTTTTTGACTTAAAGCCTGTTTTGCCTATTATGAATGTATCTATCCCAGGCTTATTTGAGATTGCATTCTTATTGTATATCTATTTGAATCATTTACTTTTGTCTCTTAAAAAAATAGAGATAAATTCTTATTACTGTCCAATCATTCAATAGAATTGGTTAGCAAATTCTATCACATTTTTACAGCGTGCAGTTTTACCCAAATGGTATCTGGATACCTGCCATGCCATTTCTGAGTTATGGAAGTATATGAGTTATGACAAAATGTTTAAATTGCTCTTTGTGGTAAAATGTAATACACTATTCACCAAAGCTATTTATAATGCCTATTTGTAGAATCTAATTCACCAGTTTTACAATTCTTGTTATCTCTTTGCCATTAAATTTCATAGCACTTTTATTTGCATTGTATGAAATATGGATTTTCAAGAAAAATAGACTTAATTTAGTTAACCTAAGAAAGAAAAATGGCAGTCAAAAAATAATGTGTGTTGAAATACTTTTGAAACCAAGTTTACATTATTTTATCTTCTTTTCTATTTTATTTATTTACTTTAAGTTCTGGGATACATGTGCTGAATGTGCAGGTTTGTTACATAGGCATACATGTGCCATGGTGGTTTGCTGCACCTATCAACCCATCATCTAGGTTTCAAGTTGCGCACGCATTAGATATTTGTTCTAATTCTCTCCCTCTCCTTACCATCCACCTCCTAACAGGCCCTGGTGTGTGATGTTCCCCTCCCTGTGTCCATGTGTTCTCATTGTTCAACTCCCACTTATGAGTGAGAACATGCAGTGTTTGGTTTTCTGTTACTGTGTTAGTTTGCTGAGAATGATGATTTCCAGCTTCATCTATGTCCCTGCAAGGGACATGAACTCATTCTTTTTTAAGGCTGCATAGTATTCTATGGTGTGTATGTGCCACATTTTCTTTATCCAGTCTATTATTAATGGACATTTGGGTTGGTTCCAAGTCTTTGCTATTGTAAACAGTGTTTTATCATCTAACAAATCACATCTCTTTCAAAAATTTATCATATTCTAGTTCTGCAATTTAATCAGTACGTCTTACACTGACTACCAACTGTGTTAATTCTAGAAGTTATGTGGTCTTTTCTCTCATTTAGTTGGTTTGTAACCTTCTTCAATCTATAAACAATTTTGATTTGGTTTCTAAATCACATTCCAATATATATTAAACTATAATTATTTTTTAAAAGCCAAAATTACATATTAGTATAAACATTAATGCAAGATTAAAAGTCTTTATTTTGACTACTTTGTAATTTAAAATAATGTTAACAAAATTATTATTGGTATATAAAAACATATTTTCATTAGTTTCATAGTCATAACTCCTTCTAATACCATGTCACTGTTTTTCTCTGAAATGTTTCTAATTTGACCCTGTTTTTTAAAAAACTTTGTGTATTCTTATTCAAAATTGTGAAATAACTCTAATATTTGACCCATTAAAATATTGATAAAATACTCTCCAAGGGTATGAGATAACTAATAAAAATCATCAAAATATTGTAAATGGAGTTATTTTCAATGAAATTTACAGTTTCATTGTTTCCAAACTAAATGTATCAACTTCTTAATCTTTTGGTAATTATGCAGAATTCTAACTTCTTAAAAATATTGTTGTTATATTTAGAATAAAGATTGCAGAACTCCCTTTAAGAATCAAATTAAAGCCAGTGAAATGGCCAAAAACTGTCCATGTGATTCACATTTAAACAATGCCAAGTACCAATATAAGCACTTTAAAAGAGAATTAATGATAGAGGGAATCACATTTTTAAGTTTTCATCAGGTCTTTTTCCCCAACTGTTGTACGTACTGTGATGTGTACACATCCAATATCCCTTCAGTGATGGACCTGTTGCCCTGTCTGTTGGAAGTACTGTGAACAGATATGCTCAGCTATCAGCCTATTCAAGGGCTGCCTCAGTTCCAGAGTGTCTCAGGTTCTTTCTCTTTGCAGAGAGCTGCATCCAATGACGGATCAATGAAGGCACAATGAGGCCTGGCATCTCAGGGGCATTTTAGTTCCAGAGTTTCCTGTACAGTCAGCAGAGCTGCTGTGGGACGTGTATTACAACTGGAATTCTGTTCAGTGTTGCTTCCTTCCACTCACTTCCATAGACGTAGATGTCCATATCACTTCGTAATGAATATCTCACAGTGAACGCTTTCCCAAAAATCCAACCTATGATACTATTTGTGTTTACATTAGCCACGAGAAAAATAAAGTGGAAGTGTGTTTTGTACAAAACAGGGTAAGTGCAAGTTGAAGTTATACAGAAAAACTCTAATAAAGTAGGAGAATCTACCATCTACACAGACATATTTCCACAAGAAGATGTAAATATGAAGATGTAAGAGAAAGTCAACAGAAAAATGGGTGAAGATTATAAACTAAATATTCACAGAAAAGGATAAAGTGACCTTAAATATGAAAATGTGCCTAATCCCTGTCATAATGAAATAAATGCAATGTAAAATACATTGCACTTATATTTCACCTGCAAGTTTGACCAATGTAAGATAAAATTGATAACCAACTTTGTGAACAAGGTTTTGGGGCAATAGGCTGGTTGATAACATCAAAGGTAAGAATGCAAGTGAGTGCCAATTCTAGGTGGTAAAATAAGCATTTTCTATCAAAACTGAAAATTCATGGATTGTTCTTGATCCAGCAATTCCACTGCCAGTTTTTTATATTGTAAACATATTCCAAGACACCATTAAGTGAATAAAAGATGGGACCATTAAACATATATTTGTGGGGTGCTACAATGTGTGAGAGGAAACAAAATTTTTAAAACTATGTATATATGCACACGCATATAGTTGCATACAACTATGCAAACACAAATATGAGTATGTGGGCGTGCTATATGTGTGTGCATATAAAATTCATAATTTTCTATGAATTCTATGTTTAGAACCACATAAAATGTCTCTGCAATATTCTGAGATATATATTTGTACCTACATAGAATATTTCTAAGTATATACATAAGATACAGGCAATAGTGTTTGCCTCCAGGGATGGAAATGAAGTGGCTCAGTGGGAAAAGTATAGGAGATATACTTTTTACCATACAGACTATTGCAAATTCTGAATTTTATACTGTGAGCATGTATTAACTATTTGAAAAGTAACATTAAGAGCTAAAACTACTAAGAGTCAAAGTTCTTGTCCAATATGTCATGGTAATTACATTTATGTAGTCAGCTGGAGATGGACAAATGATTTGCCTTTAAATCCAAGATGAAATTTTAAGTGCTTACATTTTCAGTAATGTCTTTTAACAATTTTAGGTACTCTGACGATAATTATAAATTAGTATCAATGGTCTCTACTAACAGCTAAGAATCTTTTTTCATTTATATTATCCATCACTCTCTCTTCCGCCATCTCAGTTGTTAAAATGTGCACTTCTATTATTGAAAAATCACATTTCTTCTCTACAGCAGAAGAAAACTTTAGTTACCATTTTCTAAAATTTCTTCCCCAACTATAGATCTCAACATATCTGTGACTGGCTAACAGTACTCTTTCAAAAAGTACATATGATGTGTTATTGATTTGATCATCTGAATTGCCACCAGGGAGTTTCTGATTATTCACTACTTACTCTTGTTTTTGAATAAACTCATTATCTGTATATTTCTGTGTTAATGTTAACTACATATTAGAAAGGCAAATATTTCTGATTCATTCAATTAGTTTCTTAGGGTACCATGGCTATAGGATATTTTATTTTGTTTCATTAACTCTAGAAACAAATTTCAAGGCAAGGATATGATTCTGTTACCTTGGATCAGGCATAATGAAGTATGTAACTATCTCCAAAAATCTGGGTTCAGAATACAGCACATAAGTGAGAATCAGAAAAATAAACTCTCTCTGGAAAGAAAGAGAGAAATCCCCTCTCTGAGTGAGCAATTAGACAAAAATTTTCCTATCTGGTGAGTACCACAATGTTTAGTTTTGCCAGTGTGCAGAGGTCAGATATCAGCTCTTCAGCCAAAGCACAAAACTACTCAACAATGTACGGAAAGGTTGCTTTTGCCAGCCTAAGGAGGAGATAAATTCCAGTTACATTTTAGGACCAACAGTCCACTTGATATCAGCTAAAGTAAGTTACCTTAAAGGAAACTCCTTGCTCTGCCTCCACTGAGAGTGACCAGTTTATCAGGAACCTTTTAAGAGAGAAGGAAAAGAAGAAATACTTGTTCCATTAGATTAGAAACAAATTTTAATTATTTAATTTTAAATTTGATTTAATATAAATAAATAAGTAAACTTCTCATCTGGGTTACATCAGCTCTTTTTAGTTTTAATCTCACAAATAAATGAAACCTTGAAGTTTTCATGACCCCTCCTCCAAGAAGAACATTTTCTTTTTCCTGGGCTTTGAAGTTCTGACCTTTGAAAATCTATAAGCAGCTTGAAAAATATGAAAATTATGTGGGGAAATTATCATTTTCCATCAACAAAAGGTTTCCATCCATAACCTTGCTATTCTTGTGGGTGATTATTTTTCTTTAAATATTTGAGATTTTTTTTATATATAAGCCAGTACTCCTGGTTTCCCTTGCAAGATTTCTTTGCCAGTAGAATTTTTTTCTTTTCTAAATGCTTTTACATCAGAGTCTTATTTGACAGTTTTCATTTAGAGTATGTTTTCAGTGGGTGTGCTAAGTTTATGAAGGAACATGGAAACTTTGATTTGTCATGTGCTATGTTAAGATTATAAAGGCAATTGCTCTTTATTTTGGCAGGAAATCCCATCAGCTATCTTCAAAAATATTCAGAATACAACTACTTCTTACAAACTGACAGCTATCTTCCTAGTTCCTTTGTCAGCAACCCTTCTGCGGCTTACCGCAAAAAGCCTCCTAAATGGTCTCCCTGAGTTGTTCACGCCCCTTATCATCTGCTTGCAATACAGCAGCCAGTGTATTGTGTTAAATACGAGCCAGTGTGATTCTATTATATATCAAATCAATACAACTCCTTTGCTCAAAAATTCTCTCAACTTCTCACTCCATGGCAGTTATTAAAATGGTTCATACAACTTCATATGCCTTCCATTTACCACCTCCTCCAACTACCTCACTTACTCTGACCTTTCTCAGTTATCCCAAGATAAATTGTCCTTGTTACTTTGAAATCAAATTACTAAGCATGTTTCTTCCTTGAGAGGGTTCCCACTTTCTGGAATTTTACCTCCCTCCCTAGAGAGCTCTGGAGCCTTCTACTGACCTGCATTCAAATGTCACTATCTCAGTAAAAACTTCCTGTTTCCCTACTCTAACATCACTTGTCTCTCTTTCTACATTTTTCTGCGTAGTTATCACATATCATATATCTTACCTATTTGTTTTGTGCATTCCTTATCTTTCCAGCATTTTCTCTGAGAGAAAATGTTTATGTTTATTCTGGGTGTTTTTATCTTCTCTTATATATTTATATATTCATTCCAGTCATTGAGCATGCACTTCCCTGCATTTGAAAAGCATTGGTCTAGAACATGTCTGTGTCAATATCTTCATTTTCAACATTGCATTTATCCCAGTAAATGATTATGAATATTAAAAAAGAAAAAATGCACATAAAATAATTGGCACTAGACTTCCAGTTCCAAAATGGCAGCATAGAAGCAAGCTGGCTTCACTCTCTTCCATAAGAAAAAAAAGTCCAAAGCAAATATATAGAACAGATTATTACCAGCAATATTCCAGAACTCAAGTATGAGGAAGAGCCAGTTTCTGAGACCACAGAGAAGTAAAAAAACTCCAAGCAGATAGAAAATAAATCTGACTTCTATATCTGTCATGCCTCTCCTCCAATCTGTGTAGCCCTAAGCATGTGGAAATTTCTGCTAACTCACAATTTCTATTCCAGAAAATGTAAGATTGAGATGGACAAACAAGCTTCTTCACCATTTTGGAATCTCTGGCCAGAGATCAGTCTTTGCCTCAATCCACAGGAAGTGTAGGGAGTGCCTGAAGAAAGAAATTTCCTGAGGACAGTCATTGATAAAGATGGGGAAGCAGGACCAATATAACTAGCCCTAGAAACTGTGTTTTGTAACTTGGCAAAAAGGTCTATAACTTTAGTCACTCTAAATTATAGTGGCTGTTTGGCAACACCACACCGTAGGAGGTTTGTTTCACAGATTCCCTGAGCATAAAACCTTTAGCCAGCCATCCCACACTACTGAGATTATCTTCAGGACCTTTTTAATTTGGGAAAGGCAACACTATGATTGTTTACTAGAACCAAGGCAAACCTGGACTTAAGATATCATCTAGTGCTGAAAAGAGGTAGTGATGTAGCAGATTAAAAAAAAAAATCAACGAAGTACAAAGAATCTCTGAGTAAACATATCCAATATAAATAAATACAAGCCATACAGAGAAGACTGAAATAAATAATTATTCAATGCAAAGACACAGATGTACATCTACAAAATGTATGACAACAAATAGGGAATCATTACCTCCTTAAATGGACAAAACAAGGAACCAGTAACTAATCCTAAAGAGAGACATATTGCTCTCTCTCACTATGTAAGCTCAGAGAGCTTACATATTGCTAAGCTCTCTGACTAATAATTCACAATCGCAATTTTAAGGAAACTCAGTGACCTCCAAATTAACACAGAAAAGTAATTCAGAAATTTGTCAAAGAAATTTAACAAAGAAATTTTAATGATTTAAAAAAAAACTCAGAGATCTTGGAATTGAGAACTACATTTGCTGAAGTGAAAATTTCATTGGAGACACACAATAACAGAAAGACTTATGCAGAGGGGAAAAAAAATAAGCGAGCCTGCAAACAGGCTATTTAAACATACAAAGTGTAGAGAAAAGAAAAAAATAAAAAGAGATGAAGATCACCTATAAGATGCAGAAAATTACCTCAAAAGACCAAGCTTAAGGAGTATTTGTATTCAAGATAGAGTTGAGCAAGAACAATAGATTAAAAGTTTATTCAAAAAATAATAACAGAAAATTTTCCAAAACTTGGAAAAGAGATAAGTATCCAGGCACAGGAAGGTTAGGAACACCAACAGATTCACCCTAAATAATCTAAGGTATATAACATCAACCGAAATAATCTAAAGCACATATAATCAAACTGTACTAAAAGTAGCAAGAGAAAAGAAGCAAATAAATAACATATAATGGAGTTCTAATTTGGCTCACAACAGACTTCTCAATAGAAATCATAAAGGCCAAAATAGAGTGTGATTTTCAAAGTGTTGAAAGAAAAAAACCTGTCATTCAAGAATAAAGTACCCAGAAAAGCAATTCTGCAAATTTAAAGAAGCAATGAAGTCCTTCCCAAACAAAACTGGGAGAATTCACCACCACCAGACATACCTTATAAGAAATCCTAAAGTGAGTCCTTCAATGTGAAAAAAAAAAAACCCACTAGCATACAAAAAGAAAACATTTGAAGATATATTTACTAGTAAAATCCACTGGTAAAATTAAGTACATGGAACAACCCCAGAATACTCTATTAGTACAATTGTGCAATCCACTCATATCTGTAGTACGAACACCAAAGGACACATCTATCAAAAATAAAAATAACTACAGTAACAGTTAAGAAATAGGCAATATAAAAATGCATAGAAAAAACAAAGTCAAAATGTGGGTTAAATGCAGTAAAAATGTAGAAGTTTTTTTTTGGGTTTTAATTCTCTTTCGGTTGTTTCTGTTCTTTTTTATTTGTTGGGATCTAATATAAGTTGTCATCTCTTTAATAACTTTTTATATCTATAAGACTTTTTTTTGTAAGCCTCATGGAAACCACAATGCAAAAACCTATAATAGATTCACGAAAAATGAGCAACAAATTAAAACATACTAACAGAGAAAATCGCTTACCCACAAAAGAAGCTGGTAAGAAAGGAAGAAATGAGTAGAAGATTTACAAAACAACAGAAAACATGCAAGGAAATGACAGTAGTATGTCCTTACATATCATTAACAACACTGAATGGGAATGGACTCAATTCTACAACTAAAAGGCATAGAACATCTGAATGGATAAGGAAACGTGAATTGGCCAGTCCTGGTGACTCACACCTGTAATCCCAGCACTTTGGGAGTCCAAGGTGGGTGGATCACAGGGTTAAGAAATTGAGAGCATCCTGGCCAACATGGTGAAACTCTGTCTCCTCTAAAAATACCAAAATTAGCCGGGTGTGGTGGCATGTGCCTGTAATCCCAACTGCTCAGGAGGCTGAGGCAGGAGAATTGCTTGAACCCAGGAGGTGAAGGTTGCAGTGAGCCAAGATCACGCCAATGCACTCCAGCCTGGCAGCAGAGTGAGACTCCATCACAAAAAAAAAAAAGAAAGAAAGAAAGAAATGTGACCCAACTATATGCTGAATACAGGAAAACCACTCCATGTATAAAGACAAATGTACACTAAAAGTGAATGGGGTGAAAAGAAAGAAAGAGAGAGAGAGAGAAAGAAAGAAAGAGAAAGAAAGAAAGAAAAAGAAAAGCAAGCAAGAAAGGGAAAACTACAGGCCAATATCACTGATGAACACAGATGAAAATATGTTCAACAAAATACTAGCAAATAACTCAACAACACATTGAAATGGCTATTCACCATGATCAAGTAGAATCTATCCCCTGAATGCAAAATAATAAACACAATACATCACATTATCATAACTAATACCAAGAATCATATGATCATTTCAATAGATACTCTGAAAAGCATGTGATAAAATTCAACAATACTTTATGATCATAACTCTGAAAACACTGGGTATAAAAGGAATATAACTCAAAATAATCACAGTCAACACCATAGGGAATAGGGAAAAACTGATGGCCTTTCCTCTAAGATTGGGAACTTGACAAGAATGATCACCTTCAACACTTTTATTCAACATAATACTGAATGTCCTGGCCAGAGCAATTTGGTAACAAAAATTAATAAATGACATCCAAATAAGAAAGGGATGAATCAAATTAGCATTGTTTGCATACGCCATGATCTTATACATAGAAAAACCAAAAGACTCTACCTAAAGTATGTTAAAATTTAAATTCTGTAGAATCGCAAGATGCAATATCAATATACAAAAATAAGTAGTGGCATTCCTCAGCTCTGAAAGCTGGAAGAGAAATCAGAATCAAGAAACCAATGGCGAACAAAGCTTAGAGGGAGGAACCAAGATGGACAACTAAATCCAGCCAGGAGAAACATCTCCCACCAAAAGACTAGGACACTGGAAAGACTGGCATACTCCAAGCAGATCTTCAGAGGAAAGGCATTTACAGTGTGTGGAGGGAGGATGCTGATACTGGGCTGATGAGGGAGGAAGCTTGGAATGCTGCACAGCACTACCAGGCATGGGGACACGTTCCTGGCCCTAGCAACTCCTAGGGAAAGGGTAAATTGAAAAGGTGAGGAATGGCTCACTGTTGCAATGGACCTCCAGAATCCAGACAGCAGAAGAGCCTGGTACTTCCAAGGACACTTGAGCTAGTAGGAAGAGCAGCTTAGAAAGGTAGTAGAGGTAGAATTTGACTTTTGCAGAGCCCACATGCTTTTGCGTCGGAATGTCTGCACTGAAGCAGTGAAGCACAACCAGGGATGCCCTTTTCTCAAGACTGTCCATGTTCCTCTAGGAGACTTTAACTTTCAGGTGACTGTCAGACCTGGACAGAGCAGTGTGGTTTTACCTGTTAGCCAGGGCTACTCAGTTGTGAGGGCCTTCTGTCAGGTTGCCTCTCCTGGGCTCCAGCCTAACCATGTCTGCCTGCAATACACCCTTAGATGCCCAAACAGGGTTTCTTCTCAGAGTCCTCATTATAGCTCCTTCACTAGTACACCATATCAAACCACAAAAGAACCCCAGTAGATTGACTCCCATTGACAGGCAACAGACAATCTACACCCTGACCCCAATGTCTCCCGACAATGCTTTCTCAGCACAACTTGCCAATCACCACTCTCCTATCACTTTGTTGACACAGGTGTGCAGGTGGACCTCACGACCCCTTACCCACTGGCCCACATGTGCACACACAGCCCCTGTGCAACTTCTGCTAGTGTGAGTGCACCCCACCATCCCACCTCATTGCTGATACACAGGCACCTAGCTGTACTGACATTGCCAGTGTGAATACATGCATGGATACTAAAAACCCCATCCCTCCTATGCTATTACCACCCAGCTGCTGCAAATCCATGCACAGAAGTGGGCAACTGTATGACAACACTGCTGCTGGTGTGTGAATGCATGCATAGACATGGTGGCCCCACCCTCACCAATGCCCTGTCTCCATTGCTGCGGGTGCAAACACACACAGGAATGCAGCAGCCTTACTCTTGCTGGTACTGTATCCCAGCCAGCACATACACACCCCACTGTGCTACTGCAGCTGCTGGAATGAGTGAGCAAGCACGGATCCCACTGCCACCATCCAAATAAAGTGATTTGGACAGCACTATCCATCCAGATATTGTAGATGGCAGACCAGAAACACCTAGGCCCCTCCATCATAGCAGGTTTCTAAGCTGTAGGAGTCATAGAACAAATATGGGGGCCTGGTACACACACCCAGAGTTAGAGTCCATAGGTCAGGAGTTCTGAGCTGAGTAAGGAACATCAGCCCTCATGTACGAGGAAGAATTAATGTGAGAATTCTGACAACTCAGAAAGCCAGAGTGTTGACTTACCTCCAAAGGCCCCCACTACTTCCCCAGCAATGGTTCTTAAAAAAAACTGAACTGTCTCAAATGACAGAAACAGTACTCAGAATTTGGATGGAAACGAAGATTCAGGAGAAATTCAAAATCCAATTCAAGCGATCAAAGGAATACAATAATATAATACAGGAGCTAAAAGATGAAATGACCATTATAAGATAAAAGCAAACTCATCTAATAAGAGCTAAAAAACTCACTTCAATAAATTTATAAAATAATTGCAAGTATTAGTGGAAGAATTAACCAAACTGAGTAAAAAGAAATTCACAGCTCAAAGACCAGTTCTCTAAAATAATTTAGGCTGATGAAAATTAAGAAAAAATATAAAGAAGAATGAACAAAATCATGGAAAATATATTTGAGGATACCGTCCATGAAAATTTCCCCAACCATGCTAGAGAGGCCAATACTCAAATGCTAGCAACACAGAGAATCCCTGTGACATACCGTAAAGATAACCTTCCTCAAGACATAGACTCATCAGATTGTCCAAAGTCAAAATGAAAGAAAAAATGTTAAAAGTTGCTAGAGAAAAAAAGCCAGTCACCTACAAGGGCACACCATCAGGCTGTGGACCTCTCAGGAGAAATGCTACTCAAGGAAGAAGAGATTTGAGGCCTATATTGAGTATTTTTAAATAAATTACCACCAACAATTTTATATTTAGCCAAACTAAGCTTCATAAGTGAAGGAGAAATAAGATCCATTTCAATCAAACAAATGCTAAGGAAATTCATTATCACCAGACCTGCCTTACAAAAGGTCCTTAAGATAGTGTTAAATATGGAATTGAAAGACTGTTACCAGCCATGACAAAAACATAGCTGAATGTGTAGACCATTGATACTAGAAAGCAACAACAAAATAAAGTCTGCGCAATGATCAGCTAACAAAATAATGATAGGATAAAAATCTGCACATAATGAATATTAAACATGAATGTACATGAGCTAAATGTCCCAATTAAAAGACACAGGACAGCAAGATGGATAAAGAAGCAAGAACCAACTGTGTGCTGTCTTCAAGAGGCCCATCTCACTTGCAATGGCATCCATAGGCTCAAAGTAAAGGAATAGAGAAAAATATACCAAGAAAATGAAAAAGAGAGAAAAGCAGGTTGGTTCTGATTTCAGAAAAAACAGATTTTAAACCAACAATGATCTAAAAAGATGAAGAAGGGATTGCATAATGGTGAAAATTTCAATTTAATAAGAAGACCTAATTATCCTAAATATATATGCACTCACCACAGGAGCACCGAGACTCATTAAACAAGTTCTTGGATAATCACACAATAATAGTGAGAGACTTCAATATCCCACTGAAAGTATGAAATATATCATTAAGGCAGAAAACTAACAAAGATATTTGGGCTCTGAATATGACACTTAGCCAAATAGACTTAATAGGCAACTACAGGACTCTCGAACTAAAACCCAAAAATAACAGAATATACATTCCTTCATCTGCATATGGCATATATTCTATAACTGACCATGCAATGGGCCATAAAGCAATTTTCAGCAAATTCAGAAAAAAAACTGAAATTGTACCAACCTCACTCTTAGTGAGGTTTTTGATCACGATGTGATAAAAACAGAAATCAATACTATAAAAAGATTTCTCAAAACCATGCAATTGCATAGAAATTAAAAACTTGCTCCTGAATGACTTTTCAGTAATCATTGAAATTAAGGCAAAAATCAAGAAACTCTTTGAAATATAAATAATGATAAGAAACAGAAAACATACTAGAATCTCTGAGACATGGCTAAAGCAGTGTTCAGAGGAAAGTTTATAGTGCCAAATGCACATATGAAAAAGTTAAAAAGAGCCCAAATTAAGAGCCTAAAATCAAACTGAAAGGAATTAGAAAAACAAAAATAAAATAACCCCAAAGCTAGCACATGACAAGAAATGAGAAAAGCCAAAAACAGAATTGAACTGAAGGAAATTGACACATGAAAAACCATACAAAATGTCAATGAATTTAGAAATTAATTTTTTGAAATAACAAATAAGATTGGTAGACAACTAGTTAGACTAATAATGAAAAAAAGAGAGAAGATCCAACTCTAGACAGATTAAAAACTTAAATGTATAAGCTAGAACTATAAAGCCCAGAAGGTAACCTACCTAGAAAATACCATTCTGGACATAGGTCCTGGCAATGATTTTATGTTGAAGACTCCAAAAGCCATTGCAACAAAAATAAATATTGATAAATGGCACCTAATTAAACTACAGAGTATCTGCTCAGGAAAAGAAGCTGCCAACAGAGTAAAAAGACAACCTGCAGAATGGGAGAAAATACTTGCAAACTACACGTCTGACAAAGGTCCAATATCTTGAATGTATAAGAAACTTTGCTTGTAAACTTACAAACAAAAAACAAACAACCCCATTAAAAAGTGGAGCAAAGGACATGAACAGACAGTTGGCTAAAGAAGACAGAGATGTGGCCAACAAGCATATGAAATGATGCTCAATGGCAGTAATTATTAGAGAAATGCAAATCGAAACTACAATGAGATAACATCTCACACCAGTCAGAATGGCTATTCAAATGTCAAAAAGTAACAGATGTTGGTGAGGTTGTGGAGGAAAAGGAATGCGTATATACTGTTGGTGGATATTTAAATTAGTTCAGTCATTGTGGAAAGCAGTTTGGTGATCTATCAAGTAACTTAGAACTACCATTTGAGATAGCAATCCCATGATTAGGTTTATACCCAACAGAATATAAATAAGTCTACTATAAAGATACATGCACATGTATGTTCATCACAGCCCTATTCAGATTAGCAAAGACATGGAATCAACCTACAGCCCATCAATGGGGGACTGGATAAAGAAAATGAGGCACATATACACCATAGTATACTACACAGCCATAATAAAGAACAAGATCATGTTCTTTGCAGCTACATTGATGGAGTTGGAGGCCATTGTCCTAAGCAAACTAACACAGGGACAGAAAAACCAAATACCACATGTTCTCCCTTGTAAGTGGGAGTTAAATATTGAGTACACATGGACACAAAGAAGGACGACAGACACCAGACACTACTTGAAAGTGAAAGGATGAGAAGAGGGTAAAAAACTACCTATCAGGTCCTATGCTTTTACTTTGGTGATGAAATAATCTGTACACCAAGCCCCCATGACAGACAATTTACCTATATAACATGCACATGTATTCCTGAACCTAAAATAAAATTTTTTTAAAGGGGGAGAAGAAAGAGTATAAAGAGAAGGAAGGGGAAAAGAAGACAGAGAGAGAGAGAGAGAGAAAGAGAGAGAGACTGGAACAAAAATCCAGGTAAGAATTTGGAGGAAATCAAATGTATTTATGGCATAAAGACTACAGAATGCTGAAAATCTCAGAAGGACTTAGTGATAGCCTTTTCTGGCTAAAGTAAGAGAAAGGTATGACATGGAATACTACATAGCCATAACGAAGAATAAGATCATGCCCTTTGCAACATCCTGGATGAAGCTGGAGGTCATTATCCTAAGCAAAGTAAAGCAGTAACAGAAAACCAAATACTGTTGTTCTCAAAGTGGGAGCTAAACAAGAAGTACACATGAACAAAAAGAAGGGAAAAACAATCACTGTGGACTACTTGAGAGTGGAGGGTAAGATGAGGGTAAGTAACTACCTATAGGGTATTATGCTTATTACCTGGATGATGAAATCATATGTATACCACTCCCTCTTGACACACAATTTACCTACATAACAAACCTGCATATGTACCCTTGAACCTAAAATAAAAGTTAATAAAAATCAGCAATATTTCTACATGTCAACAGAGAAAAACCTAAAAAACAAATTTAAAAAGATAAGCCCATTAACAAATATTATAAAAACTATGAATTATCTAAGAATCAATTCAATCAAATAAGTGAAAGATCTATACAAGAAAAACTATAAAACACTGATGAAAGAAATTAGAGAGGACACAAGGAAATGGAAGGATACTCTATTCTTATAAATTAAAAGAAATAAAATACTTAAAAGGACAATACTCTCCAAAGCAACTTGCAAATTCAGTGTAAACTCTATCAAAATACCAATGACATTCTTCACAAAAACATATAAAAAATAATCCTACAATTTATATGGAAATACAAAGTATCTCAATTAGCCAAAGCAATCCTGAACAAAATGAACAAAACTAGAATTTTCATTCTGTTTGACTTCAAAATATACAACACTAAAGTAGCCAAGTCAGCATGGTATTGCCATAAACATCGGACACATAGACCAATGGAATAAAAATGAGAATCCAGACACAAATGCTTGCATTCACAGCCAACTAATTTTCCACACAGGTACCAAGAACACTCTTGGGGAAATGCAGAATCTCTTCAATAGAGGGCGCTAGGAAAACTGGGTAAGTGTATGCAGAGGAATGAAACTAGACCCTATCTCTCACCATATATAAAAATCAAATCAAAATTTATTAAAAACTTAAATCGAATACTTAAAACTATGAAACTACCAGAAGGAAACACTGGGGCAAAACTCTATGACATTGGTCTGAGCAAGAATATTTCTTAGATAAAACGTCAAAAGTATAGGCAATCAAAGCAAAAATGGAGAAATGAGATTGCATTTCTAGGCTAAGAAGCTTCTGCACAGCAAAGGAAACAATTAACAAAGTGTGGAGACAACCCACAGAATCGGAGAATTTAGTTGCAAAACTCTTCATCTGACAAGGCATTAATAACTGGAATATATAAGGAGCTCAAACAACTCAATAGCAGAAAAATAATCTGCTTTAAAATGGGCAGTAATTCAGGATAGACATTTCACAAAAGAAGACATACAAATAGCCAATGAGTATATTAAAAATGCTTATCATTACTAATCATTAGAGTAATACAAATCAAATGCACAATGATATATTATCTTATGAAAGTTAAAATGGCTTTTGTCAAAAAGATATTTGTGGATTTTAGTGAGGACGTACAGAAAGGAAAACCCTAGTAAACTATTGATGTGAATGTAAATTAGTACAACCACAATGGAGAATAGTATAGATGATTCTAAAAAAAACCCAAAAACTAAAATAGAACCACATTATGATTCAGTAATTTCACTACTGAATATATATTTAGAAGAAAGAAAATCAACATATCAAGGAGATATCTACACTCCTACATTTATGCAGCACTAATGACAATAGCCAACATAGAATCAACCTCAGTGCCCCTCAGTGGATAAATGGATATAGATAATGTAGTGTATATACCCAAAAGAATATCGTGCAGCCATAAAAAGAAGGAAATCCT
The DNA here is from genome assembly GCA_004027715.1 of Plecturocebus donacophilus. Classification (NCBI taxonomy): domain Eukaryota; kingdom Metazoa; phylum Chordata; class Mammalia; order Primates; family Pitheciidae; genus Plecturocebus; species Plecturocebus donacophilus. Next base: position 58,139 of record PVKP010000129.1, read on the forward strand.
GTCATTTGTAGCAGTATGGATAAAACTGGAAGTCATTAAGCGATATAAGCCAAGCACAGGAAGACAAATATCACATAATGCTTGCTCATATGTGCGTTTCTTGGAAACACAAAAGTAAAAACAAAAAACCTTCTGTTTATTCAAATCTTAAAGAGTTTGGGCAACTGAAAGCTGATTAGAGAATACTCATATTTTCAGAAGTTTATTAGTATTTGCTTGCCATCCTACAAATACCATGGCAGTACATTTCAATGCTATAATTTCATCTCCTTCTCTATCTTGCTACTTCACTTTATCACAAATCTCTTCTTATGTATACTGTCAAATCAAAACATCATCTTTTGAAGTAAAGGATTCATCTTTCATCTGTTTCATGACTCAAGCTGTGAAGTCCAAAGCATGCAGGCAAACATTTGATCTTCCCAAGGCTTTAATTCTCAGAAGCAATTGCAGCCTCTAGCCTTTATTACTAAATCATTCCTTTCTTAATATAACTTCTATTTAAATGTTTTACATTTCATTTGAGTAACAAACCGCTTTCATACTGATTTTGAGATATTCTATGAAAAACATTGTCTTATATAAGAATTTTTGAATTGAATATTGCTAATTAAAATTTCAACACCCGATTTAAAAACTGATCTCAGAAGGTGAAATATTTTTTAAACAATTTCTGTACACCCAATATGTATTGAAATGCACACACAAAATAACCTACCTATTTTTACCCTCCCTAAATGAAGGCCAACATCAAAGATTGTTCTGCTTTTTTGACAAAATCTAGTGAAATAAACACTTCTCTTATTTGTAGATTTAAGTGTACTTTGACCTTACTACAAGGACATATATTTGTAGAATAATTTACTTTTAAACATGCTACTGATTGAAAACAGTTTTTGAATCCAATAATTGAATGAACTTGTATGCATAGGCTTATATTCACACTGGAGTTATTTCTGTAAGAAAAGATTTTAGGGAGAAATAAAAAGCCTACATTATCAATGGAAAAAATTGTTGATAAATCATTTTCTTTTAAAAAGACATTATATGGTCTAAATACATAGAAAATACCAAAACCATTGGCTGTAAATCACATTGTGCTTTTGGAAACAGGTTAATATTTAGTCTATGAATATTTTCAGAAATTGCCATCTTGTTACTTGTTATGTTCATGAGAAATGCAATACCACAACTTTTTCTGTTGAATTTTATAAGTTGTTACCAAAATATGTTGAAATTTTCAAAATACACTTTATGAGGTTTGTTGTGGTGATAGAGTGAGTGATTGTTATGTTTTCTTTACCTAGTACAGGATAGGCTACATGAGCCTGGTTATTCCAGTAACCAGTTTCTGACAGAATCTGATGACATTTGTGGTATCTGTTAAGCTGTCTTTAGTGAAAATCCATGTGAAAAATAAATCTGAAAAAATCTTTTTCTCTTTTACATATTATGCACACAAGATAAATCCATATTATCTAGTCTAGATCCTTTATTTTCATTTATTACAACATTTAATTTTATGAATTCATCATGATTTCTTTTTTCTTTCTACTGTTGAAAGACACATGGATGTTGACTCGCTGCAACCTCTGCCTCCTGGGTTCAAGTGATTCTTTTGCCTCAGCCTCCCGAGTTGGGACTACAGGTGCATGCCGTCACAACCCGCTATTTTTTTTGTATTTAGTAGAGATTGGGTTTCACCATGTTGGCCAGGTTGGTCTCTATCTTCTGACATCATGATCCTCCCGCCTTGGCCTCCCAATGTGCTACGAATACGGGTACCATGCCCAGCCATGAATACTCTTTTACATGTATCCTGGTGTAAATGTGACAGAGCTTCTCTAGTGTACAATCTGAATATCCATGGGGCATTGGTTTCAGGGCCCCTGCAAATACCAAAATCTGCAGATGCTCAGGTCCCTTATATAAAATGAAATGGTATTTGCATGTAACCAATGCAAATCCCTTTATATACTTTAAATTATCTCTAGCTTACTTATACTACGTAAAAGAATGTTAGTAATTGATACAATGGTTTTATTACTTACACTGTTATTTTTTGTTTTCCTGTTAGTTTTTCAGATTTAAAAAAATTAATGTTCCTTATTTCACTTTTTCTGTAAAGTGAGCCCAAATTTCTCAACCAAATTAAAACAAAATATAAGACCTTATATGTCACAAATTTCTGTTTAATTTAGATTTTGGCATACTCTTATTAAGAGCATTATTAAATTATATTAAAAATAACTTTGTTTAAATTTTACACTTATTGTAATTTAAAAGCTATCTCAGAATCATTTGTGGATGAGGATCTAAAAAGCAGAGAAAGAAATAAAATAAATAATGAATAAACAAGTAAATAGAGTAGGTATATATTTGTAATTGATATTGGAAAAGAAAAATATGGTAAATAGAAAATTCTGTCTCCTACTTACTGCTACATAGATTTTTCATAAAGGTCTCATTTCACATCATGGGCAAGATGTGACTCATAGATTTGTTTCTTTGCTTTGAGCAGTTTTAGAAATTTTTGAAACTTACATAGGACTAAATAAAAATGTAATTGGTAAGGTACAGGAGATTTGTGTGGAGTCCTCTATATTTTATATTTTTTAAGATGGAGAAAGTAGCAGAGGATATATGCTGGCAATTGCCTGTTCACCTAGAATCTTGGGAAATTATCTATACATTCAGATTGTTAAACTACTCAAAATTATCAGTCTCCAGGCCAGAAAGAAAAAAATCCCTCATATGATTCCCACTTCCTGGAATTAATGCCTTTATGTAATCCTCTCCTCTTGAGTGTAAGAGCTATGACTTGCTTAAATGAAATGACTGTGCCAAAGGCAATGGGATTTAGATTACTTGTACGTGATACATAAAAGTATAGCAACAATCCTACTGGGGTCTCCCTCATTTGCTAGCTTTGAGGAAGCATATTGCTATGAATCTTACAGCTATAAGAAAAGAAATTTTTCTTACTTATCCTGATTATATTATTTCTGAGTAGTAGGATTATTATAGTGCATCACTTAATTATTATTCAGGGATAAGAAGGCTCATAGATTTCTCATACAAAGATGGGAGATGAAAGGCATCACTTTAATTAGACTTTATCAAGAAAATAGCACTCGGCACCTATATTGCATATTTTATGTTAGAACCTACCATTGCGTTGGATGTGAAAGGAATGCAGATTAAGTAAGAGTTTACTGGGTTCCCATCTAAAACAACTGGAGGATGGTTGTAATAGTAATTGCACACTCATTTTCAGCTGAGAAATTTGTTTCTTTGTGCTGTAGTTAAGGAAGAGAACCTGATGTAGTTCAGCAGGAAATATTAACATATTCTTACTAGCATGGGACTTCTCATTGGAAGATAGGCTAAGAAAAACAAAAAGCTTTCTAAGGTTTGACAATTAAGGTGTCATCTGCTTATGGAAAATAGCTATTGACAAACTATCAAGCTACAGCATGAAGGAAACTGTTTGAACCATCCAGATTGTTTAACATGCAGGCCTGGTGCTGACTAGTGGCTCTGAGTTTCTCCATTATAATTAGTTCCCTCCTCACGACCCAGCTGAGATTTTCCATGACCTAAGCGGCTCATCCTTTAATAAATATAAAAATAGTTCTCTTGATGTGCAAAAAATTATCTGAGTATTTTATCTGTTTTCTATATTATTCTCTTACTAATTACACGTTTATTTTGAAATCATTTATACATGTGCATGCAAGCATTTAAAATAATAAATGTAGTCTCTTTCCTTAACAAAAATAGCATAATTTTCACATATCAAATTCTCTAAGAATGTGTACAATTATATGTCTACCAAAATATATTAGATCATTTGGATTCTAACACTAATTAAAGCAAGTACTTAGTTTAGTGATCTGGCAATTTATATATTTTTTCACAAAACTGATTTGAGGTGGAGTTTGGCTGACTTGTTTTTTCTTCTTGTCAGACTTCTCAGTATTGCATCCCTTTTGATTTTTGCCCAGTCAGCTGCTAGTAATCATTCTGGGTACTCAGATACGTCCAGGAATGAATTTCTTCCAAGTGAGCACTCTCTTGAGAAGTTGTTCTGAGAGATATTTGAAAATAAACCTGTGTTAGTAAGCTCAAAAACATCTGCCATATTTGTGTAATTTTCCATTTGTTATATTGTAAGACCAAATGAAGGCTGGCATATGTTTAATTCAACCAACCTCTTCAGAGGACATATTGCATTTGTGTCCCTCAAGCCAGATATTGATTAGGGTAGTCAATTTCTATTGACATTTCAAAATGATCTATGATTTTATGGACACGAACATAAATTCCAGTGGTTGGCTGTGCTTTCATTTCTATTTTTTCTAGATTTTGGAATTAGCTGTAAATTAAAATTGTAAAGCAGCAACTCTAATTTGTAGTTCATCAAAGTTTATACAAGTTCCAAGAGTGTAAATGTAGATGGCTTATGTATGAATATCAGTCTACATATTGTCTATATTGGTCACTATTCTGAACCCTTCAGTTGAAGAGGAGGATTAATGTATGAACATTTATTGCCTAGAGTGATATATTCTAATAACCAATTATTTATTTTAATGCAAATAATTATTGAAAAAATGCCCTCTATTGGATATATTTTAAATTCTAGTGATTTAACAAATGACTCTTATTAAATTTCAAATTATGGAATATCTATAATATTACTTGAAATGGCTGTAGATGTACGACCACTGGGCATTTTTTTTATGTACCACCACTGGGCATTTTTTTTATTCTTAAAAATTTCATCTAGGAAGTATTCATCTGAAACACATACCTAATACAAAATCATCTCTTGGTTAGCAAGCACCTCAATATCAATATTGTTATATTTCTTATACTTGCTTCTTCACAGTCTGGATTTTACTGCCTTTATTTAAACAAACTTCATGCTCTTAAATGCAACAAGAGGAAAAAAGATAGAACATAAACTTTCAAGACCACTTCCTTTTGGAAATGGTTCAGACGGAGTGCTTGATTGCAACGCTTGAGGAAAGAGACATTGTTGTGAAAGTCTAATGAGGACTAAAAAGTGCTAAAATTTTGGGCTGGCCTTTGGGCAACTGTTTGCTTTCTCCTTTTCAGATAAGAGGAACTACAAACATGGTCCCTTCACTTTTCTAAATCTCATCTGACCAAGAGTGAAATATTATATTTGGTAATAGCATCTATATTATCTTTTACATTTAGAATGATTTTTGCTTTTTCCCTTATCTTATTATTTGATATTACTCATCTTTCAATATAACTTTTTTAAGCTTCATAAATTATTTTTCTGAAAAATGTAAACTGTAAAGTTTAATGAAAAATACATTGGTTCCAATGAAGTAAAAATTGAGGAGTTTATTTATCTTTAGTACACGTTGGCGAAGTAAATTTTCTAAAATGCATATCCGCCTATCATCCCTTTAAAATATTTAAAAGTTGCTTTTAACATAAAAATCCAACTATTTTCTGTAGGTTATAATACACATTATGAATGTGCCTACTTCTTTCTGTATGTATGTCCCATATTAATGCACTTCTCACACCCCAAGTTCTACTCTTCTTAAACTTGTCTTTGCAAAACAATATTCTTTCCAAATTCTATGCATCTAAAGAGACTTCTTTCTTTACTTTTTCTCCTTTTCATTGTCTATGTAATTTATTCAAGTCTTCTAAAACACAATTCCAGTATTCTTCACTATAAAATCCTCCTCAAGATCTTCCCACCTTTTTGAGCCCCACCCAATTCCACATCATGCATGAGTTAAATCACCTTCTTCAGTTTTCCCATAGCATGCTGTGCAATTATGTTTCAAAACATTTACTGTACTTTAATTGTCAGTCATTTCTAATAAGTTTATAACTTTTTCCCCTTATTATTTTCTATAATTCTAGTGAATACTATAACACCTACAATATGACACAAAATTGGCCAAACAAGTGATTGTCAACCTAAAGCTTTTAAGTTGATGAGTCTCTGTTTAGATTTGAAACTTCTGTACATGAATATTAACAAAGTTCATGTCAATCAGCAAGAGGTGGTGCAAATTCTATATGTGGTACAAACTGTTTCCATAATTCTCAAGTAAGGGCTTCCCTATAAAAAGCCATGAGACCCTTGCTGGGTTGAAGGAACACACCCATGGAAAGGAGCATCCACTGGCAGTTATAAGCAAGGGGATGGGGTGATCTGATTCATAGTCTATGGAGCCAAAGACAACTGAGGGAGAGGGGTGGATGAGGTGTCTAGAAGAAAACAAAATTAGTAAAGGCAGGAGAAGGGAATTTGGCATGCTGGAAAGAACAATCCTTGTACCTGCCAGACTAGATGGATACTGAGAATTGACAGCACCAGGACTGGCTCACATAGAGGCAGAGGAATTTTCCTAAAGCCCCAAGGAGATAGGAATGAATAGAAAGAAGACCTAAAAGCAGAGAAATATAGCCTATTCAAGGAAAGGCTAATGAAGAATTTACCTTTAAATGTATTAATTATTATCAGGATTTATCTCAGATTAAGAAAAGGTCCCTGGGAATTTAGCTGGCTTGACACTGTAACTAGAAGTGGTAATTTTGGTGGTTGAATATTTCCTCTGCAGAAATACTCCAGAGTGATGTCTACTTTGCAATTCCGTATTGTTGGGGCTTTGTATTGTGTTCCATTCATCCAGGTATCTGTTCTTTTACCAACAGCAATATTTTCATTTGTAAAGACTTTATAAATACTTAGTTTTAGAATAAGTCTTAAAATCAGGCAGTGTGAGTTCTCCAACATTCTTCTTTTTTAAAATTATATTCCCTACTCTGCAATTCTGTCTTTTAAAATCTTATTTTAATATTTATGAGAATTTTTTTCATATTTACTACATATAGTTGATGAATTTATTTTTAAGTGGGAAATGGAAAATTTTGAAAAGAACAGCTATTAGTAAGAAATACTTGGGCTGCAAGTAGCAGAATCCTTCATTTCAATGTCTTAAAGAGGGTTTCCTCACATAAGAGAAATCTGAAGTTAGGTGTCCACTAGCATTGGTTCAGTGCTTCAGTAATGTCAGGGCCCACTTCTCTGTGGGTCTTTTGGCCTCTCTCTCATGGTCACAAAATGGCAGTGATAGGGATTGGATATTTGTCACCTCCAAGTCTCCTGTTGAAATATGACCTCCAATGTTGGAGTTGGAGCAAGGTGTTTTGGTCATGGGGGCAGATTCCTCATAAATGGCTTGGTGCCTTCCTTACGGTAATGAGTGAATTCTCACTCTGAGTTCATATGAGATCTGCTTGTTTAAAAGAGTGTGGTGCCTTCACGCCACCCCTTACTCCCTCTCTTGCGATGTAACACTGCCTGCTCTTCTTTCACCTTCCACCATGATTGTGAACTTCCTGAAGACCTGACCAAGAGCAGGTACTGATGCTGGTGCCACATTTCTTATACATCCTGCAGAACCATGAACCAAAATAAACCTATTTCTCTATTTAAAAAAAAAAAAGCCACACTTAACAATTTCAAAAGTAATCATAAAGTATTGGGAAAAGATAACAAATAAGCACATAAAAAGTGACTAAATAACCTCTTTTTGGTTCAGGATAATAGAATATTGATTTGAATAGTGCTCATTCACAGTTTTTGTTTTATTCCAACATTTTAATTCTCATCTGGAGGAGAAACTATGCTCTTTAAAACCAAGTATGATGCATAATTTCCAAAGCAAATTTTTTCCTACACCTTAGACATCAATAATAATTTTATCAATTCACAAGCCTAAGCTTTCTGATTAATCTTTTTTTAAATCATTATACACTTCTAGCATAATGTAGATCTCACTTTTCCAAATACCTTCTACTTAGTGTCTTCTTGACAGTTGAATATCAACTCAGTAATGGCTGGCATTATATACATGATTCTTATATTTAATTAAAATGCTATAGTTTGGTGAGAGAGTTTATTCACATGTACAAATCTAGATATTTTAAGAAAGATGTAGATAATGTGAAACATAAATCTCACTTTAATGAAATATATTTTCACACTATAAATGTTATATATATGGAAAGAGAGAGCCAGTGAAGTGAAACCCGTATTGTATTACAAAAATATGAGACTGTAGTATAATTGTTTTATTCTTTGCCCACTTTTCCCTTTAATATAGCTTGCTTTATGAAACTAAGAAATCACTTAAGCTGTGAAATGGATGGGAGATAAGTTAGTAACAAAAAAACAATAATTATTTGGGAATTTTTACTAAGAAAGAAAGCCATAAATCTCTTTACAGCCTTCTGTATGACAACAGGATACTAGTAGAGGATATGCTAGCAGCTTTCATTTACAAAATTAAACCTGCATATAAATGATATATTCTAATTAATTCTTCTCATTGAGTCAGCCACTGAAACTTAAATATTGATCAATGTGCCCACTCTCATGGGCCCATCCAAAGTCACTGTATACAATTCATTGATCATCTGGTAAATACATTGGATTTTATTTTTAAAATTAATTTCTAGGCCACAAATTTTACACGTTATGTATTTGTATGGCACAGTTATACTTTTCTTCCAATAAACACTGACACCAGCTCTCAAGTTGATCTACTAAAAGTTAAATATACCCTTAATATTGTTTTAAGACTATAGGGTAGGATAGCTAGCCAAAAGAAAGTGGACTTGGATATATTCTTAGATGCAGAATATTGAAGTTATAGATGTTAATTTTAATCTGTTTTGTTTTGTTTTGTTTTATCTTCCAGGAAGAAGTATAAAATAAAACCTGGCCAAGCATTTGTTTGCAGACTGTGACAGAAATAGATTTTGAAGAGAATAATTAAAACAATATAAGGGGAATTATATTTCTTCACAAAGAAAGATGTCATTAATATAAATAAATGTCTTCCCTTATTTTAAAATTTTTATAAATATACTTAGTTTTTGGAAGGAACATACTTTAGAAAAATTCTATATTCTCTTTTTATAAAAGAGAAGAAGAAAGTTTAGTGGGATAGGCAGAATAATGATCCCCAAAGATGTCTATATTTTGATATCTGGAACTTGTGAATATATGACTTTACTTTGCAAAGGGGACTGGAAGATGTGATAAGGCCAAGGACCTTAAGATTATGAGATGGTGAGATTATCTTGGATTACCTACCCCAATGTAATTGCAATGTTTCCCAGGTTTGTAGGAATAATGTAGAAGAGAGTCAGAGCTAGATATGACTATAGAATAAAGGCACAGAGGGAGGCCATTTTGCTGGATTTGACGATGAGGGAAAAAGGCAAGAAGCCAAAGATTGTGGGCGGGCTCTAGACATTGAAAAAGACATGGAAATGCATTCTCTTCTAGAGCCTCCAGAAAAAAACTCAGCCCTGGTGAGACATTAATTTTAGCCCAGTGAAAACAATGTCAGACTTTGAGCTTCACAACTATAAGATAGAACATTTGTATTATTTAAGCTTCTAAATTTGTGATAATTTTTCACAACAGTGATAGTATAGTCTAATTAAATACATTAAGTTTGTTCATTAAGACTAAAAGCAGCTTAAATATAAGCATTTATTTATTTATTGCTTTCTGAAATTGCTAAAATGGTAGTTGGGGGATTTTAGAGCATAGTAGAGTGAAGAGGTCAGAAAAGGAGATGATAGCAAAAAATCATTGGAAGCCCATTTAAAAAGCAGATCCCTTGTCTGGGTGCAGTGACTTATGCCTGTAATCCCAGCATTTTGGGAGGCTGAGGCAAGTAGATCACAAGGTCAAGAGTTCGAGACCAGCCTTGCCAATATGGTGAAACCCTGTCTCTACTAAAAATACAAAAATCAGGTGGATGTGGTGACAGGCATCTAGTCCCAGCTACTCCGTAGGCTGAGGTAGAAGAATTACTTGAACCCAGAAGGTGGAGGTTGCTGTGAGCCAAGATCCCCTTCTAATCAACTCAATCTGTTGATTGCTTCTCTTATATTAGAAAACTGAAGGTTTATTTCTGGATGGGGGCATAACTGTATCTAGAATAAGAAGCCTAAACACTCTTGAGAATGAGGATACTATTCTGAAAACAGGATAGAGATAGTCATTCTTGAACCCACTATTCTCCCCTGAATGTTGGTGGCCAGGTACCAACACTTCACAGACTGCAAGAGGAGATTAAAAGAGTCTTACCTGGACACAGCTACTGACCTTAACAAGTTGAAAGATATACTAAACTCAGGTAAATAGCTCAACCACATCACACACCAGTGAAGACCAGTTTCATTTACCCTATACATTTGCCCAGAACTTCATTGATCATTGTAATTGCTCCATTTTTTTTTAGTATGAGAAAAGACCTAAGAATCACCAGATATATGAGAAAACAATATAATATTAAACATAGACCCCAAATCATACATATACAAAGAAATTAGAAATAGGTACAATGCAGAGAGGGAAAACATTTAAAACACAGTATCTTTAATAATTTGAGAGCTAAAATTATGCATTCATGAAACAACAAAAAGACTCTTGAAAAAGGAAATATTTATAGAACAGGGAAAAGTACTTGAAAATTAAAACTAATATAGCAGAAATGAAAATCTGGAAGATCAATGACCTAAAGTGGAATAAATGGACAGAAATAAAAATCATAAAGGGTAAAGTCAACAAAGTTCCCAATAAAGCACAGAAAAAAATGCAAAAAGATAAAATAGGAAACATGAAAGTGTTAAAGTAACAGTCCAAGCGGTCCAACAACCAAATAATAAAAATTCCAGAAAGAACGAATAGAGGAAAATGGAGACGAGCATGAGGATACCTATTGCAAAGGCCCAGCAAAAGGGAATAAGTCGACCCATACCTACGTAGATCATTTGAAAATTTTAGAACACTGGAGAAGAATAAAATATCTCAACATCTTTAAGGAGAAAAATTAGTTTCATATAAAAGATTAAAATTCAGAACGACGTCAGACATCTCAATAACAACACCAGAAACTAGAAAAAAGAGAACAATGTCACTGAAACTCAGAGGAAAAAATTATTTCTACAAGAGGCCAAACAATTAACTATAAAGTAAAGATTTATTTACATATATGCAAGGTCTCTAAAAGTTTATCACTATTTCTTTCTCAGAAACTCTTGGAAAATGTGTTTTATCAAAACAAATTTTATCAAAACAGAACAAAGGGTAAAAACAGGAAGAAGAAAGCATGCTCTATGAAATAGGGTTTCTATACCAAGGACAAGGTGAATGGACTCTCCAGGATAATGACAAAAGAAGATCCCAAGACAACACCTGTACAGCAGTCATAAAGAACTTTCCTTCATAGAGCAGGTCCAAACACCTTGGTGGACGGTTCTTCAAGAAGATAAAACTGTTAGAATATCTAATGAGTCTGAAAAATTTACAGGAAAGCATTACATAGTGTGGAAAGACTCTATGCCTATATTAGTGGTATGTACATAAATGAACAAAGAAAACAGTTATCAACTCCAGAAGGAGGAAGCTGCAAAAGATGAGAAAAATGACCAAAATACACTTGGCTCAATTAAGAAGAACATTGATAATTAAACCGTTAAAATATAACTGTTGGAAATTTAACTATACTAGAGTGGATATTGTAGATGTATAGTGGGTAGCAAGGGTTAAAATAGAGCTAAATCATTTACCACAGTGGAAAGCCAACAAATAATGCCCCAAAATAGAAAATCAACGGAAGCCATAAAAGAATGATTAGAAATTTGCATGTAAATAACAACAGATTCATTTGAAAGGGTTGAAAGTCTTTATCTCTGGAGAGGTAGAGTGTGGGGGCTGTTTTTTATTGTAACAAGCCTTGTAAAAACTTCACGAGTCTTTATTTGTATGTGTGCTTTCTACTATATATATATATATACACATACACACACACACATACATGCACATGTATATTTGTATGAATTCATTGTGTGTGTGTGTGTGTGTGTGTGTATATATATATATATATATATATATATATATATATATATACTGTCTCTCTCACATACATGGAAGAAGCCTCCTGAATTTTAAAGGCGTTGTTTCATATATGTGTGTGTATATGAAACGATGTCTTTAAAATTCAGGAGGTTCTTCCATGTATGTGTGTGTGTGTGTGAGACAGAGAGAGAGAGAGTGTGTGTGTGTGCGTGTGTGTGCGTATATGTAAATTCAAGAGAATTAGCCTTAATAGATTCTAATTTGGGTACTGAGATTTTAACATCTTTAATGGCAAAGATGCACCTTAGATACTTGTTAAACAGGAAACTAGAAGTGAAGCCCCTGAATAAGTCTAGGGCTCTGTAAAACCTTATCAGGAACCAAACTTTCCACCTAAGTCCCAATGACGAGGACGCTTATCTGTGCACAAGGTTATGGAGAGAACAGAAGGTATTCTGGAAGAAGCTGAAATCTCAAACCTAAGCATCATGCAATTATGGATATCTTCTCCAGGTTATCCTATGGGAAAAAAAAAATTGTTACCTGGCTCCTGAATAATGAAATCATAGTGAAACTGAAGAATATGAAAATACCTTCCTTCCTGAAAACACATTAGACATATAATATACTTTTAATCAACAAAAATGTCCAGAAAAAAAATGTAAAAAAAAGAAAAAAAGACATTTCAGTTGATCAAGAACTGAAACTCTCTTACCACGTATGTTTGCCTAAATAACTGTCAAAATGCATGCTTAGGAAAGAAAAGAGAAAGAAGAATGAAGGAGTAAGATGCAAGAAGCTATGGTGAATGAAGAAATCAATAAATATATAGTCAATTATGAAAATGCATTGACTTAAAAATAACAGTTTTTTGTTAAAACATTAAAAACAAGTGTAATACTATGCAAAAATAGCAGAGAAAATGGGAAGATGTGGCTGAATTTAACATGGTGTAAGATGCTTGAGTTGTTTGAAAGGAAAGTGGAGATGTTAATTAGCTATGGTTTCATTAGGTGCTGTATGCAAGCTTACATTTTGAGGCTTACTAAAATAATAGACATGAGTAATAAAAAAAAGGCAAATAAAGAAAAAATTTTAAAATCCAAGACAAGGCAGAAAAAACAAAGTTATCAGTAGGTGGGTATGTATGAATATTTATATTTATATTAAATATATAGAGAGCATGTTATATATAACATATATTTTATAGAAACATTTATATAACAAATATATTGTATATATAAATATCACATATTTATAGAAAATTTTTATAGAAATATATTCAAATAAAACATCACATCATTATAGTATGTATTACATATAAATTTATGTATATACAGTATACATATACAGACTAGCACGGGAAATATACACACACATTTCTAGGTAGTGATGACTTCTGATGAGGGAGAGAAATGGAATAGCGCAGGTTTTGGAAGAGACAAAGTGGCTCTTTTAGGTTTCTTTCTTTTTATTTTTATTTTCTTTTCCTTTGAGACAAGGTCTCACTCTGTCACCCAGGCTGGAGTGCACTGGCATAGATCATAACTCACTATAACCTTAAACTCCTGGGCTCAAGCGATCCTCCCACCTCAGCTTCCCTAGTAGCTGGGGCTATAGGCATGTGCCATATGCCCAGCTAATTTCTTTAAACTTACTGTTAGTAGAGATGAGGTCTGACTGTTGCCAAGGCTGGTCTCAAACCCCTGGGCTCAAGCAATCCTCCTGCCTTGGCCTCCCAAAGTGCTGAGATTATAGGTGAGCCACTATGCCTGGCCATTTTAGATTTCTATGACACTTTATTTATTTAATAAATATATGAGAGAAATACAACAAAATGTTACTGTATCATTTAAAAACAAAAAACAATCTGAATCTGAGGTACCTGGGTTTGAACCAACTTTCTGCTTATTTTAAATATTTTTTTCAGTATCCAGTGGACTCTTGATTTTTTAGCTTGTCTTTTTCATTTTTACCTTTTTGCCACTTACGTATTTCTTTGTGCAACACTTCAAGTATTTACTTTCCTCCACATTTTCTTCAATTTTTATCTGTCCTTGCTTTCCATCTACTTTATTTTTTCCTCTAGCCAACACACAATTCTGACCACAGCTACTCCTAACCCTGCTGTCATTTTCCATCCCCCACTTCTCCAAATCACAGCAAGGAAAAATGCAGACTCCATCAGACAAGGCATTCTGTTAGGTTAGAAGCCACTGTACACAGCCACTGAATATTTATACTCATGCATCCAAATTTTCTGGAATACGCAGTTGTTTAAAAAAGGGATTCTATTTAGTCTTTATACTCCCAGGGAGCAAAAACTATACCTCATGTTTGTGGATCTAATTTAAAAGCCCACGAAACAGCCTCTCTGAGAATAAATTTCTTCAACTGTAAAATAGGATGATCTTTACCATGCAGAGTTGTTCTGAATATTCAAATAACATGTGCAAGTCACCATGCATGTGATCGACACATTCAGAGATGGGAGAAGATAAATAGAAGTATGGATTTTGTCCTTAGTAAACAATAGGTACTAAGGATATAGTAGGCATACTTAGTAAACAATAGGTACTAAGGATATAGTAGGCATACTTAGTAAACAATAGATACTAAGGATATAGTAGGCATACTGTATTAGTTCTCTACAGCATCCATTGGTCAGAAACAGTCCTGGATATTCTGAAACAGCTATGATTTCAAGAAAGCTTTGCAAGTAAATTTTAAAAATCTCGAAGAAATCACAGTTAAACTGAAGAATATTTAAGTCAAAGAGAATATGCAAATATCCTCCTCTCTGAAACACAGCAATCAGATATATAATAGACTTTTAAGCAACAAGAAAGTCCAGAAGAAAATTGTAAACAACAACAACAAAAGATACATTGAGGAACAACCCTAACAATTCTACTAAATGATAAAAGACCATCCCTAGGGAACTCCAGTAGGTCAGAAGCTGCAGCAACTTAACTTTTCTAGATGAACTCCATGAGATGCCTGGGAGTTGGGCACATTACATATCACAAAACTCATCTGATCCAAGGTTAAAAACACATTTTTCTATGAAACACAAGTGAAGCAACTGAATGCTTTATTAAAAGATGATTGGATATTTAAACAAAATTAGAAAAACTATGCATTTGTCTGCTTTACTTACTGTAGTGTTTAAAACACTGGTTCAGCAAGGGGTGGGATAACCATGAAGCTTCCTCCAAGCAACGTAGGTCCTGAGTATCTACATTACTAAGTTGACATTCAGTATTGCTGAAGTATCTTACCAATAAGCAGCCCAAATAAATGGAATGACTTGTGATGGATTTAATGATTGTCTTTCAGGAATTAAGAGTCTTTTGAGAAACTGAGTCAAGAAATGTGAATAATTAAGTGGTGAAGAGTGCAAAAAGGATGAGCACACTGTAAAAATTAAACCCAATCATGTTTCAAAAGTTTAATATCATTTTTTATAAAATTGAACTTGCAGTATTGAATACATGAGTTTATATCTTTGAACCTAAATGACCTTGTACACTTAAATAATTATAAATTGCATGCCAGAAATTGCAATTAGGTTGATACTGATTTTATGTACAATGTAATTCAAACATAAATTCTGAAGAATGTAAGAACTAATAGGATGTAAGCCAGCTTTCCCATGACCCCAGTCTTCCTCCAATAGAAATACTGTTTTATGAGCCCATTTTGTCCAAAGAGGCTCTTTTCATACTACTTTGAGCCATATAAATTTAAAACAGCATAAGAAGAATCTTTCAGAAATAATTAATGATAAAATATCCTTATTTTTCATTTTGTATATATTTACAAGTGTATTCACATATTTCTGAAAAGAATAAATATTTAAATTGAAGATAAGCATTATCAAAATAATTGTATTTCTTTTATTTACACCATTTTGATAAATAGAATGAAATATCTTACTATAACAGGACCTATACCATGAAAATACTATTAAATAAGGTCTAGTTTCCACCTGTTTACATGTAGAGTTATTCAGTTCAATGATCATATTAGGTTTTCCTTTCCAATAGCCATCACATTGGTGAGTTGAAAATTATCTTGGCTTAAATTGACTTTTACTTTCTTTGATGTGAGCTCTTACAACTTTCAGAAATGGAAATAACAGAGGCTAAGTTTTTATTCATTCAGTAAAATGCATAACTTTTCATTGCTGAAAGACATATCACGAACATATTGAACAAATGTTACATGAAACAACTTTGGTGAGAAGTACTTCAGGCTGAAATATATGAGGCTGAGATGATTTTGCTTAGAATGATGTGTCAAAAAGTCACCAAAAGGAGAAGAAAAGCAATTCTTTATTTGTATCCAAATATATCAGACTTCATAATTTAGTTTCAACAAAAACTTCACCATGTATCATCCAAACCAAGACATTATAAGAGTGAAAGGGAGTGCTACCAATAATTACACAGGTACAACAGGTATAAACTGGAATTTTCCTGGGTAAACTGGGACCTATCATCAACCTAGAAATAAAAGTTAAACTGCAATTAAATGCAGAAATCATACCTTTCCCACACACGTGTGGAAAAGATAAAAGAAAACCATTCACTCAGATAAGATAATTTCAACAACAGTAGTTCTTTCTCACCAATCAGATAGAGTTTTGTTCACATATTATCCCCATCCTGAGCCAGTCACATTTTCTAAATTAATCAGTTCTTAATCCACACAGTCACTTTGCATTATGTTACCCTGTTTTCATTCTTTTTTTTTTTAGATGTTGTGATGGAGTCTCACTCTGTCACCCAAGCTGAATGCAGTGGTGCAATCTCAGCTCGCTGCAACCTCCGCTTCCCAGGTTCAAGTGATTCTCCTGCCTCAGCTTCTCCAGTAGCTGGGATTATAGGTACCTGCCACCACACCCAGCTGATTTTTGTATTTTTAGTAAATACAGGGTTTCACCATGTTGTCCAGGCTGGTCTCAAATTCCTGACCTCAGGGATCCACACACCTCGGTCTCCCAAAGTACTGGGATTACAGGCGTGAGCCACGGTGCCCGGCTTGTTTTCATTCTCTTAACTGATATTTTGACTGTCTGAAGTGGTCTTGTTTTTGTCTCCTCCCCACTCTCCTTCTATTGTAAAGTGTTCATGGTGAGCAATGACCTCCTCTGACTTAGTTATGTCCAAATCCCCAGGAACCAAAAATGCCTATGATATAGAAGGCATGCAAAATAACTTTTTTGAATGTATGAATATACTTGGAGAGTTTGTTTTTGGTTCCATATCCTCCTTGGGACCAAAGACAAATTAAAATGACTCTCCAAAGTAAGTTATGGCTCTATTTAGCTTTAAGTTCTTGGACTAAATGATCCGTGCACTTTTTTCCACTGCTGATAAATACACCATGCCCTGTGGACCCCTTTCTTTCTCTGTCACTATTTTGTTTCCTACATCCACCAAATAAGAAAGCTTGGTTATCAATGGGTATAGGGCAATTTGCTCCATTCACAGTGGATGCACACTCAAGATTGATCATTTTGCCAGTAAGAATTCCCTGGTATATATTTGCACCTACAGAATTTGGTTGATACAGAGGTAGCCAGAAGGTGTTATTATAGTCAATGAAGTGTTGATGAATTAATTTGCCAATAATAAAATTATCACAAGATTGTTAAAAAATAGGAAATAATAAGAGCCCAAACTAGCAACTAATGACTTACATATTAATGAGAATTTTTTTTTAATTTGGGGCAGGTTTAAATTACAATACTTAAAGAAGTTTCATAGGAAAACCCATGATATTCTGTTAAGGAGCACTTTAAAATTTTCATAAAAATCTCTGCATTTCAAATTTTTACTTTGAAAGTGTTCTACTGATCACTAGTTTTGATTCCTGCTAATGAGTCATAAATATCAGATTTTGGGATTAGACAAACAGAACTGTTAAAATTATTTGGGTAGACCAGGGATCCAAGACACCAATAAAATCAGTGTGTTCACCAAAAAACTGTGTCTAAGATATCTTCAATTTATCTAATTTTAATTTCTTTCAGGTCTGTGCAAAACTCCCTCCCGAACAATAAGTGACAGGCATGGGATAGGTTCCCTAGGTGAAGAAAAAGTCTATCCTGTTACAACAAATGTCATAAACAAGAAAACAGAATAAAAAGTAGACTCAATTAGACATACATATTTTAAGCATAAATATTTATCATCTGTTTCATTGCATTGTCATGTCTTCTTAAAATGATTGGTTTTTAAAATGAAGGTAATTTCCGGAAAAAAGAATGAAAATGTTTCCAATTGACTTAGTTTGAAACGGGGACCATTAATTGTGTAACTTCACACAGATTCTGATATATTCAATATAACTTGGCTACTGTCTATTAACAATGATTCAGCATTTGTTCAGAGCTCATCTTTGTATTAGATCTTATACAAAACAGATTTCCAGATTTTAATTAGTCTAGGAAAGGAATAATTCTCAAATTAATCAACAATTATTTCTCCCAGTACTAGCAACTTTTAAAAATCATAAATGTTCAATGCTATACTGAGTACTGGTATGCTCTAAAATTTACAATTTAAACATGTAATGGTTATGCTTTGTCAGGGCCATAAATAGCACAAATTTGTGTGATTCTCTCATATAAAATACAATTGAAAGCCTCCCAGGACCTTAAACAGCAGAAAACATTAAATCAGATTATAAAATGACAAAAATTTAAGGCTAAAATATTTGGTATTAATAATTAATGCCAGTAGCCTTCCTACTCTAATAAAGTAAACATGCACAAGAACTACAACTTGGAACAAAACATCACAATTTTATCAGATATATATGTATGTATGTATGTGTATGTATATATATATATATATGTATATGTGTGTATACATACACACACACACAGACATATATTTAGTTTTATCGCCCTGAAAGCTATTCACTCATGTTTGGCTTAATACATATGTTAGAAATGTCAGAGAGAGTATCTCCCCTTTAAATATATATATATTTTTTTTCAGAATATACAATATAAATATGCCATATATAAATCATGCCATAAAACTAAATGCAAAATTTGCACATTATTGCATGCTTGATGTGATAATACATGCCCATAAATAACTTCCTTATTATGTCCTCCCTTCATAACTGTGGCTTTCTGCACATTAGCAATACTTGGGAAAGGAAAGGTTCTCAAATATGCTTGTAAAACTGGGAGGAAAATATACTTTCAGATTCCTTAGGGAGAATTACCTCATCGCCAAATATTGGACTATTACTAAATCAAACATTAAATAATTCCTAAGGGAGTGCTTTGTTATGTGAAGCGATCAGAGTTCATTTTTCTTAATTTGGCTGGAAGGTTCCCTTCCATCCTAGCTGCTCCTCCAGCCATCTTTTGAAGCTTTGGTGGCAGATCAGCCACAGACTGGCTCATGGGATCTGATAACATCTTGGTGGTTTTAGACACAAGTTTTTCTTCTGAGTTGCCCGGAACTGAACTTATTCGTTGAAGTTTCATGGGCAAGTCTCCCAAGCTGTAGGCTTTTTCTGAAGTTGTAGAACTCATCCTCAAGAGTTTTTTGGGAAAGTCTTCTCTTCCAGTAATTTTCTGCAGCTTAGATGGTAGTTTTGTAGTAATGTCATCTAGTCCATCTAGGCACTCCACAGAATTATGTCTTTCTTTGCTATTAGTTATGGCTGGTGCTATTAAAGGGGATGACATGAGAAGCATTTCCTCCTGCTCTTTCACACTGTAAGGTGGGGTGGGGACTTCAAATGTTGCATGGAATTGAGAGTAATCAACTTTAAAGAATCCCTCTTCTAAGGAAATTACAGGAAAAAAACGATGACCCCAAAGAACTTCATCCTCAGTATATGATGTTCGAGCTTGACAAGTCATCCCTACAAAAAAAGAGAAAATTCTTGATAAATTATCCATAGTGGAAGCACATATAAAGCCAGTTTGACCTAAATCACTCATTCATTCATTATTTCACTAAATAATTCTATTCACTTTCTTATCTAGGTTTTGGACTGTTTATCTGAAGACTGAATAATAAATTGAATAGATTAAAAGTTGTACTCTAAGTTAATAGTTTTGATACATATACTTTCTTTTGACAAAAAACACAGGGTGCTGATACTATTCATGTTTGAATGATAATGCATCATTATGTAAATATTAACCACAAACCAAAGCAAAAGTTGCATAGAATAATTTCAGAACATATGTGTCCCTATAAGGAAATAAATGGAAAAATTGTATAATAATTTTTCATCACTTAAGAAGCAGTGTCGTAAATGAAACAAATCTGACTTTGAATCCAAACTTTAATACTGTGTAAATACAAAAATTAACTCCAGATGGATTGAGGATTTAAACATAAGACCAAACACCATAAAAACCCTAGAAGAAAACCTGGGCAATACCATTCCGGACCATAGGCATGGGCAAGGACTTCATGACTAAAACACCAAAAGCAAT
>PVKP010000129.1:78667-188445 GCA_004027715.1 Plecturocebus donacophilus
AAAAAAAAAAAAAAAAAACAACCCCGTCAAAAAGTGGATGAAGGATATGAACAGACACTTTTCAAAAGAAGTACATTTATGCAGCCAACAAACATATGAAAAAAAAGCTCATCATCACTAGTTATTAGAGAAATGCAAATCCAAACCATATTGAGATACCATCTCATGCCAGTAAGAACGACGATCATTAAAAAATCAGGAGACAACAGATGCTCAAGAGGATGTGGAGAAATAGAAACACCTTTACACTGTTGGTGGGAGTGTAAATTAGTTCAACCATTGTGGAAGACAGTGTGGCAATTCCTCAAGGATCTAGAACCAGAAATACCATCTGACCCAGCAATCCTATTAGTGGGTATATACCCAAAGGATTATAAATCATTCTATTATAAAGAAACATGCACACGTATGTTTATTAAGACACTGTTCACAATAGTAAAAACTTGGAACCAACCCAAATGCCCATCAAGGATAGACTGGACAGGGAAAATGTGGCACATATACACTATAGAATACTATGCAGCCATAAAAAAGAATGAGTTTATGTCCTTTGCAGGGACATAGATAAAGCAGGAAACCATGATTCTCAGCAAATTGACACAAGAACACAAATGCCACATGTTCTCACTCATAAGTGGCTGTTGAACAATGAGGATGCATGGACACAGGAAGGGGAACATCACACAACCAGGGCCTGTTAGGGGGTGGGGGGTTTGGGGAGGGTTAAGAGGGGGTGGGGTTTAGGGAAGGTATAGCATTAGGAGAAATACCTAATGTAGATGACTGGGTGATGGATGCAGCAAACCACCATGGCACATGTATACCTACATAACAAACCTGTACATTCTGCACATGTACCCCCAAACTTAAAGTATATTTAAACAGATAAAAAGAAAAATATATGTAACTAAGTATCACTTTCTTCTTCTGCAGAGTAAAGCACTGTCAACACCTGGCTTACAATATTGCTGTGAGCATGAAATAACATACACAGAAATATAAAATGTGTCATATAATGTCTATAAATAGGTGACTCAGTCAATGAGAGCTTACTTTTTTTCTCTTCATTTAGCAAAGGCTTGCTATGGGAGGTAGGAAGACAAAGGGTAACTCTTCCAAGTCTTTGCTAAACAAATAGAAGTGATGATATTTATATGCTAGAAAAATAAAGTCATTGTCATGGTTCTATTATTTTGGACCTATAAGGCCAGAATAAACTTTTGCTCAAGTTTCAGAAATCTATATGCTAAAATCAGTGATCTAGGCCATATGACATAGCAAGTTCCATGCCTGCTCTAGGAATATCCGGAAATGGATGCTGGCTGTCAGATGTAAATTTTTTTCCATTTATCAATTATGTCCCTTGGATATCATTTGCCTCATGGTATTCTAATTTATTCAATTTTGTTCTCTTCATAAATCATTTATTTAGGTTTAGTTACAATCAAATCAGTCAACTTGTGAATATTCATTTTGTGAAGACTGGAAGTACTAGAATAAATTAAAACCATATATCATGTTTCTGTCTTATATATTACAATTTCCTGTAAGTAGTGAAATTCAGCAATTTCTCTACTTTAATAGAAATCTGTCAGACTTCTATTAAAGGCTACTAAAATGTAAAATGATGATGAATTTTTAAAAATCACCCCTTCAATAATTAAGTATAATTTAAACAAGTGATGATAATTTTTCCTCATTCATTTCCATTTTCTCCCATCTGTTATAAGTAATTTCTATTGTTTTTAAGCCTGGCATAGTTTGAAGGAAGGGAATATTCTGTCTTTTTCCAACTGACTAGTAATCACACATACAATGCATATAGATAATTAGGATATAATGTATAATTAAGCCACATTTGAATCCTTCCAAAATCTTGCCTTATGAGTATTCTGTTATATATGACCAAATAATTAGTGGTTATCACTACATACTATTTTTTAAGACAGTTTCAAAATAAACTCATGTAGTAAATTAGTATTTATCATGTGGCTAGCACTGTGTTAAGTGCTCTCTCATCTTCTCTTTTTTCTTTTCCTTCTAATCCTCAATATGGTTCTGTTAAGAAGATATTATTATATCTATTTTAAAGATGAGGAATTTAGTGCTCAGAGAGGTTAAGTCTCTTGACCTTTCTTGAGCACAGATTTAATAAGCTTCAGAGAAAAAATGCATCATCCTATTTCTGTGTGGGTTTTTTTAAAAATTGTTGTTGGTATTTTACTTTGCCATGATGCCCCTAATATTTTAGTTAGAAACCCAATTATCACTTAAACTCTGTAATGGTGCAGATCTGACTATGATCAAATATCCGTGTTTATAAGCAATTTTACGTGAAGAATAGCCCCCAGAAACATATGTGAGATAATAAAATTAGTCTAAAAATATTAAGTGTAAACACACACATAACAGCATTCTGTATTTTTCTAATAACTTTCTAGCCTCTAAGGACTTCATAAGAAAAATCATAGATTATTACTTAATCAGGAAAAATAAAAGGTGTATTTCCTGATATATTTGCTTGGTTTTCTTTTGGGGGAGAAATTTAAAGATTAAAAAAATCTAGAATAAAGAATAAATATGTGATGTTATTATTCATTAAGATATGAAATAATAAAACAATGTGGAAGTAACTTATATTTTCTCCCTAAAAGCAACCACCTTCATTCTAAGTGTCTTTCCAGTCCAAGACATTAATTTAAATTTAAGAAAAAAGACTATAAGTATGCTTTTACTAAATGATAATACCTCCTTATAACCTTTTTTACTTTTATGTCTTTTGAGGTGAGTTCTAACTCTGTCGTCCAGGCTGGAGTGCTGTGGCACAATCTCGGTTCCTTGCAGCTTTAACCTCCCTGGGATCAGGTGATCCTCCCACCTCAGCCTCCCAAGTAGCTGTAACTTTCGTGGCAGGGCTTTGCCATGTTGCTCAGGCTGGTCTTGAACTCCTGAGCTTAAGTGATCTGTCTGCCTCAGCCTCCCAAAGTGCTAGGATTACACACACGAGCCACCACACGCAGCTACTTTTTTAATTTTAAAAATTTCAACCATTGAAAATTGATATCAGGCAGAATTATCCTAAGTGAGGTAACATACTCAATATAATACAGTGTTTTAAAATGTAAGAAAAGCTCGTAGGTTTGTCCTTTGATTAATATAAACACATATACATCAAGTTAAAGTAAATTCAGATTATGAATTCTGTTCAATTATTTCTAACAATCACCAGTAAATTTTGAAATAAAATTTGACAATATCACCATCCTAGCCCATTTCATTTTGGTGGCCTTATTCTGCATAGAGAAAATAACATTAAAAGTCAAAATTGTGTCCCTGCTTTTACCATTACAGCATACCACATTTCAGATGCCCTTGAGTTGTTTCCTACATGGTTATCAGAAGCCATGGAAAGGAATTACAGGCACTTAGATGGAGGAAAAATTGGGAAAATAAAATCTTATAAAATTTTTACATTGGGAAAACAGGCCATCAATGATTAAGGTACTTAAAGTGCTATGACATCTACAGTGGAAATGTTTCTTGGCATTCAAATACTTGTAATCATTGTTACTGAAATTCCAATGCATGATTTTGACTGAAAAGGAAGGTGGAGAATCTATTTAACTATATAAAATAAACTTTACTTATTTTCACAGCAAATTCACATAAGTGAGGCAATCTGAAACGTAATTAAAAAGTTTATGAATTTGGCTGTCAATGCCACTATTAAATAGCTTGTGAAAATTACCTAAAGCTCTCTCACCCTGTTTTCTCCTTTATAAACTAGAGA
Source organism: Plecturocebus donacophilus (assembly GCA_004027715.1). Lineage (NCBI taxonomy): Eukaryota > Metazoa > Chordata > Mammalia > Primates > Pitheciidae > Plecturocebus > Plecturocebus donacophilus. Next base: position 82,458 of record PVKP010000129.1, read on the forward strand.
TAACAATATCTTCTGTTTTAAACCTACTGAGAATTTGAAAGTAAAAGACACACAACCTTGCTTGGTGTTTAGGCAATGCTCATTAATGACTAGTGTTTTTATTGTTCTACAAGAGTCACTTGCATTTTCTGTTCTTCCTGAAAATTAGTAAGATTCCTTAATATGTGTGAGGAATTTTTACATATTTGTAATTTACCCATATTAGTAATATAGAAAATTAAGAATTAAGTTTAAAAGTCACTGACTATGATGTAATATATATTTTTTTTTCAGATGGGCTTTTGTTCTGCCACCCAGGCTGGAGTGCAGTGGTGGGATCAGAGCTCACTGCAGCCTCAAACTCCTGGGCTCAAGCAATCTTCTCGCCTCCTGTTCCCAAGTAGCTGGAACTACAGGCACAAGCCACCAAGTCTGGCTAATTTTTAATTTTTTGTAGAGCTGGGTTGCCCAGGCTGCTCTTAAATTCCTGGCCTCAAGTGATCCTCCCACCTCAGCCTCCCAAAGTGCTGGCATTACAGGCGTGAGCAAGTATGGCTGGTCAGTAATTTGATTTTAAAATTGTCAAACAATTAAGCATTCAAAATATTTCAAATATAGAAAAAAGTTACATTACTGATCTTTTCAACTTTTAGGGTTTCTCAACATTTTCCACCTAACTATCCCTTATAGCAGAGGAGACTAAATATGAATATGTGGGGTGTATTAAAAGGCTTGCAGCAAGTAGAATGGCTAAAATCAATGATAATACTATGTTAATCATACCAAGAACATTTGCCAGCACTTAAACCTTTGTTTTTCTACTGTTTCTGTCCTGATTTAATTAGATGTAGGTACCTAAATAGCAGACATTTTCAATTCGCAATCATAGTTTTAAAATCTGGTTTCATCTCAGGATATTATGAATTTGCAATCAATATATGGATAAGGATATGGAAAACTTATAAATTGGATAACAGAAAAACGTCTATGTTTGCCAATCTGCATCTTAGACAATGAACTAAGATAAGATGTAATTGAGAGACTACTTCTTTTTGCAAAAGTTATCCCAAAATGGTGATGAAAAAATAAAATGCAAATTTCAACTGAAAAGATTTAAAGTAGGTATCATTACGTTTTCTAAGAACATGCATGTATCATATCATTCTTCCTTCTAGAATTAGAATGCTTTATATTTCTTATTCTAATTAAAGTTATTTTAAAATAATCCATGCTTAGATCATAATTGCAAATGCCATTTGATTTGAAATAAATGTAAGTGAATACTGTTATTCAAAGGGTACTATGTGATTGCACCTCTTAGCCAGCAAGACAACTGTTTGCATGTTTTAACCAGATTCCAGACTTGAAGAAATGTGGTGAAAATCAACACGAGCTCATCTCTGTGGAAACTGGCAAAGCAACAGATGCTGCTACTGGAAATAGCTGGGACTTTTGAATCCTTAGATAAAAAACATTTTTAAAATTTATTCCGTGCATTGCATTGCAATATTCACAGATTTAAAAGGGTATATATTATTGTTTAATGTAATTTATTCCAGTATCAGTATGTCCATTTAAAATGGTAGAGGCAACATAGTCTAACCTCTTTATTTTTGACATTTTCCTTTCTTGATTCTGCCTTTAAATTGCACTAAGTTCATCCTTTTAACTGAATTAAACATTCATTCAAAGAACAGATCTGTGGAAGGTTTTAAAGTGAAGATGACAAAGTGAGCTGTTATTCGACAAGTCCTTAATTCAACTTTCAGGATCTCTTCAACTCAGTTATTTTCCATTGTTTCTCCTAGCCGGAGATGGTGGATGTGTCACACAAAGGGGGCGCAATATGGTTAAAAACAATATAACCACAGGCCAAGGGGAATGTCTGAAGGCTGTGACACAGAAAATATCACGCAATCAATAACTTCTGCACATGGAAGCTTTATCTAAACCTTACCCAGTATAGATGTGTTTGGGGGAAGGTTGGTGAACAGAAGAAAGGGAAGGAGGAAAGATGGATAGAAGGATAGAGAGAGTCAGTGCCAGAGAGACAAAGAAAGAGAGAGGAGAGAGAGCAAAAGCATTCTCCTGTAATAGTGGCTGTGGCTGTGTTTTATCATGCTTGCATTAAACAAAAGCAAAAAAAAAAAAGAAATCTCCTTCAGTTAAACCATGTAGTAAAAATGTCTGTATAGGATTATGTGTCAAATATCTCTCTGAGCACTATTTACAAGTTGTCTTTAATCCTCACAACTCTTTATCCCCTTTCCTATCTAGAGGTGGAAACTGAGCTACAGAATGATACAGGATAGTAGGATCACATATAGGTGAAGCAGCTGGAAATTAACATAAGAAATAAAACTTGAGGATTCATGCTTTTTTTTTTTTTTTGAGACAGAGTCTCGCTGTGTCACCCAGGCTGGAGTGCAGTGGTGCAATCACAGCTCACTGCAACCTCTGCCTCCTGGGTTCAAACAATTCTCCTGCCTCAGCCTCCTGGGTAACTGGTACGACAGGCACATACCACCATGCCTGGCTAATTTTTTACATTTTTAGGAGAGACAGAGAGACTGGGTTTCACCATGTTGGCCATGCTGGTCTCAAACTCCTGACCATGATTCACCCGCCTCTGCCTCCCAAAGTGCTGGGATTACAGGCGTGAGCCAATGCTCCCAGCCGGATTCATGTTCTTAATCCCATCTCTCTATTAAGCAGTACTGTGTAAGCAAAAGAAGGTACAAAAGAGAGTTTAGAATTAGTAATAGAGTTAATGAGTATTCAACTTACAAAGTGTCAACTTTTGGGTACAAAAGCATCAAGTCTGTGATTTTGTGATCAAGGGAACCATATTTACCACAATAAAAATAAAAGCAAGGAATGAAAGAGAGGAACCTTTCTGCAGGGATGAACACCAGAGGTACTCTGTACAAGTCTTTGGAGTAGGCACTCTGGTGCCAGACAACCCTGGGGCCGCATCCCAGCTCTACCACCTATGCTGTTTAACTCTGAACCTCTGTTTTTCTAATCTTGAAAATTATAATAATAATAGTACTTGTATTCTAGGATAATTGGAATAATTTTATAAGATATTGTATGCATTATGTTTAGCAATGTCTTAATAAATATTAGTGATATTTATTGTAGCTGCTATTACAGATGGAAAAAGTATGGGAAACCAATTGGTGAGTAAACTTGTAAGAATTAAAATAATTAATGAATCATCTTCCTACTGGACAGGAAAAAGAAATATTTGCAAATGCAACTGTTGGTTAAATGGCTAATTATAAACATAAAAATAATAGTGGTGATATTAATTACATATTGAGTAATGAATGATGTGCCAAATAGTGTGCTATACAGGTTTTATATATTTTATGTCATTTTATCATCATAGTAAAACTATAAATAAGATTTTATTGTTTTCATATATCTAGAAGAATGTTAGAACTTGAAAATTCAAATAACAGATAGTAAACAGGAGAGCTAAATCCAGAACTCATACTGATTCCCAAACCTAAGCTCTCAACAAATAACTATACTGTCGCATGACTTCCTTAGTGATACCATATTAAAACCCAAACATAGAATTAAAAATTAATATTTGTACAAATATATATAGGTGGTATATGTGTGTATATATATATATTTGAGTTATTAGTTATTAAGTAAATCGTACACTGTTCATTTCTAGTGTGGGATCCAGATTTCTTATCTACTTTCCTTAATAAACAAAGCCTTTTGGTATCACTATAACTATCTGAAACAAAGAGATTCTATAGGACAATGCTAGCTGATATTCTGGTGTCCACAGTAAGCAGGTCATATCAGCCCTAGAGGCCAGTTGCAGAGAGGGTAAAGCATCAGTTTTAATGCCAGATGCACCTAACATCAAACACTGAATCCTAGCTCCACCAGTAATTATTATGTGACATTAAAATAACTAATATATCTTTTTAAGCTTTAGTTTCATTACCTGTAAATTGAGGCCAACCCTGCTGATTTCACATGGAGATTGTGAGAATTAAATGAAATTAAGTGACATATGTAAACTGCATGCACAATAAATATTGATAATTTTCTCCCATAAGAATCCTTAAATACAGGTGATATGACTACAACTTTCATTTACACAGGTAAGTATACAGAAGAGAAAAACTTGCAAATTTAAGCAAATAATATATTAGGTTTTCCCCTAAATCTATTCTATTTTTTCTTCAAATTGGCAGTTGTTTTAATAACTGAATCAGCTAATAGCTTAGCATGCAGAGCATGTTGCAGATCACCAAGTGATTTCCTAGTCCACTCTACATATTGCTCTGAGGGTTGTTAAATGAGGACTATAGCTGTTTCTTCTCTAAGGTACTTCAAACATTTCACACATCTTCCAAGATATAATAACTGTAACACTAAGTTGGCATTCTCTGCATGCTCTCTACTGTGTTGCACTGAGCTGAACCCAAATGTAAAGTATAAACTTTCTGAAGAAGCTTATGATTTTTTTTAAATCTTGTTTATAAAACACAAGACACTGCATACATTACAGCTCAATAATACTAAGGTTACTTGCAACAGGCTCTTTTGAGATATAGGTTGCAAAGCCATTAAGAATACATAAATTGTTTCTAGAAACTGCGGTTTTCAAATAGATGGAATCTCTTTAAATCTCCATGTATTCTGCACAAAACAGACTTTTAGCGAGTAGTAGAAGTTTCTGGCATGCATTCAACTCAATATTCTCCTCTATTATTTACAAGCACTTGGTCTTACAATGTGTTCTCAGACAGCAGTTAGCCACGACTGCTCAAGCTAGGTCAAAGGATTTTAACAACCTAAAGATAGAGAAGAAAAGCCCAATTGTATTTGTTAGAAAATAAAACATCAATAAGAATTTTATAAACAAATATGTCAAATACAATACTTAATGTTTCTAAGTTCCTGGAACAAAAGAAAAAATAGATTTTTAACAATGACCAACAGAACACAATGTTAGATGTTCCAAAAGGAAGATAAGTGCAGATGCTGAAGGCTCAAGGTTAGGTAGAAAACAGCAGGAAATTCACAATCATATTACTGAAAACATATTTAGGAAAGACAGGAAAATATTAAGCAAAAGAATATGGGATTTGAATATAAACTTGAGATTGTTCCTCTTTGGATCACTCACTGTTAGTAAGACCTTGGGCATGTTATAATTACCTGAATTGCTATAAAATATGGGTAGTGGTACTGGATAAAATAAATAATGTATATGGTTATTGTGACTATAAATATATAACCTATTTATGAGCCTACTATATTAGCTAGTAAATAATAAAGTTTCAATAATGAATCATTATAATTAGTCATGATTATTAAGGTTCCAATTAATTAAAAAATCAGTTTAGATATATTTTAGATAATTTTCTAGTGATCACCTAATTTCTCAAAACAGATCAATGCATAGAATAATGTTCACCATGTTAATTTCTGGCAATTTGATACAGCCTACATTGTCTATATTTATCTGGAATATGAGGAAGGGTATATAATGAACTGAGTAAAACAAACATGAGGAACTGAGTACAAAGTACAATCTATTATCACTGTCAACGTAGCCTGCTCCGAACAAATTTGACTTACCTTTGTAGTAACAACTACTTTCTCCAAATTATAACTGACTTACCTGCTGTATTCAGAAAGCACTATTTTAACTCTCTACTCTTACATTATATTAAAGTATTGCAGAATTTGCCAAATTCATTTTTTTTTTTTTCAGACCGAGTCTCGCTATGATGCCCAGGCTGGAGTGAAATGGCATGATCTCAGCCTCCACCTCCCAGGTTCAAGCGATTCTCCTGCCTCAGCCTCCTGAGTAGCTGGGACTACAGGCACACACCACCATACCCAGGTAATTTTTGTATTTTGAGTAGAGAAGGGGTTTCACCATATTGGCTAGGCTGGTCTCTAACTCCAGACCTCAAGTGATCCACCTGCCTTGGCTTGCCAAAGTGGTGGGATTACAAGCATGAGCCACTGCACCTGGCCCACATTCACTTTCAACTGTTTATTATTCCTTTAACCTAACAGTGGAAATAAACCACTCTTATCACACCCTTTTCTGCTTTCTCCTTATGGTATTTACTAAAACATATTTCTTTGAATTGTTAATTATGGAATAAAAGCAATAGCTACCTAAATATGTTTATGCTATTGTTTTCTCCCAGTAAGATGCAATTTTTAGCTTTCAAAATATCTTAACTATATAAGAATAATATAACTATTGTTGAAATATACTCCATAAGACTGACATCAGAAAAGGTATTTTTCAAGCTGGGTGTGGTAGCTCACACCTGTAATCCCAGCATTTTGGGAGGCCAAGGTGGGTGGATCACTTGAGGTCAGGAGTTTGAGACCAGCCTGGACAACACGGTAAAACCTGTCTCTACTAAAGATACAACAAACAACCAGGCATGGTGGCACATGTCTCTAATCCCAGGTACTTGGGAGGCTGAGGCATGAGAATCACTTGAACCCAGGAGGCAGAGGTTAGTTAGCTGAAATCACACCATTGCAATACAGCCTGGGCAACAGAGCGGATTCTGTCTCAAAAATATATATTTTTTTTTCAAAAGAAAAATTGAATAAATTTCTAGCATAAAAAAATGGAACATATAGGCGATGCTATAATTTAATTATTTTGGAAAACATTATCCCTAGCATAGGGGAGAAAATTTTTAGAAATTTTGTATAAAGCAATGACATGTGTCAACTTTTTCTAAATGATACAAAGTACAATAATCAAATGCTTAGATTAATTTCTGTTTTCAAAGATATTACTAAAGCTTTGCTTTACAGTGTTACACTTATATAAAATAAATAAAATTTAAATAAGAAATAAAAATAAATCCCAAATTTTCTAGCATGTCTTTCTAGTTCCTTCAAAATCTAATTCTAAATTACCATTACAACTTTCACTCTTAAAATCTTTAACAACACACATAGTAAAAAATATGTGCCAGATCCTAAGTGTTTCTGTGTATTATCATGTAATTCTCCTCACTACCCTAGGAAGTATATACTGTTCTTTTTCTCACATGATTAAAAAAGATGCTAAGGTACAGGAAGATAAAGTTGCTTTTCCAGAGTCACAGGACAAGAGATGGTTGTAGTCAAAATACACACTCAAACCCTCAATTCTACACCAGACTTTTTCATCTCCATGCTATTCTGCTATTTTGTTTTCATGAATTATTGACTTTTCCATTAGATAGAAGCTACTATTTCCCACTCATATTATGTGATGAATGCTGGCATGTCCTCTTCCATCTCGTCACCTGTTGACATAACTCCTCACATTCAAGGCTGACCAAATGCTCTGAATTTTATGAAGTCATTCCTTATTTCTCCATTTTAATTTAGCGTCTTTTGATTGTGTCACATTGTCAGACACATAAACATACATTCACATACACACACTCATCCCACACCTGCTACGTACTATAAATGTCTCTATGACATACATACTTGAGTTCAAACAGTAATAATATTTAACATTTATTCATTTATTAAAATTTCCTTTCTGCCAGGCATTCTAGATGCTAAATTACAAGATGCTATGGCAAGAAACCGAAGAATAAACTCTCTCAAATTCCATTTTCAAATCGATTCTTGAAAGACAAGTAGTAGTTTCAAATATAGTCTACATCTACAATGTGAGAAAACTACATTCTGGGGTGGATGGGAAAAGAGCACATGCAAAGGCATCACCAGTCAACATACAATTCCTATTTATAATTCACTGCAGTTACAGACACATTTCAGATTACAGTAAGCTTCTTAAACGAACTCTTATATACCTTATCCGTCTCCTAACCCAGCATTGTGCTAGGTATGAGATGGTTAATGCATTTCACAGGAGAGGCAGCAGAAAAAACAGAGAAAGAGAAACAATGGGAAGGTGAAAATGACAGCAGAGGCAAAGTCAACTTTTTGAATAATATAGAGCTTCCATTCCCACTACTATACTAATCTACTTCACCACAACTCCAGAGGGTCACTAATAAAAATAAAAGGAATAGAATTATTAGTAAAATGTATATATAACATTTCAATCTGGATTATTTCCTGTGCTTTAAGTCAATGATATGTTAATCAGTTCAACTCATGAACTCAAAAATTGACTTTGAAACATCTATACAAAGAGCTTTTTATATTGATTCGTGAGGAGGAAGGAATGTCAAAATAAATTATAAATAATCATTGTTTAAATCATGAATGCCTTTTGCACCAAAAAGTAAGATACATTTGCTGGCAAATCAAATTCAATAATAATCAGGTTTTTTATTTTGCTTTGTTTTGTTTTGTTTTTGAGATGGAGTCTTGCTCTGTCACCAGGCTGCAGTGCAGTGGTGCAATCTTGGCTCACTGCAACCTCTGCCTCTCAGGTTCAAGCGATTCTCCTGTCTCAGCCTCCAGAATAGCTGTGACTACAGGTGCCCGCCACAACACCCGGCTAATTTTTTAATAGAGATGGGGTTTCACCTTATTTGTCAGGACAGTCTCGAACTCCTGACCTCGTGATCCGCCTGCCTCAGCCTCCCAAAGTGCTGGGATTACAGGTGTGAGCCACCGTGCCCAGCCCAGTTGGGTTTTTTCTTATATATCTATGAAATTATACACAGAAAGATGTATACTTTTACTAGACAAGTTGGCTTGATCATCATTCAATCATTAAACTATAGGATAATTACATTAATTGGTCATCTTGATACACTTAAATACTTAACCTCTATGGAATCTAAAGTTTTGGTGAAATTTCTATCCCTCTTGCAATTATAATAGATCACATTAAAAATATGGTGTATCTATTTTTACCTGATGATTTGAAAATCGTTTCATTGCAACTCATGAGTCTTACTCTTTCCATAGGCTGCCACATCTTTTTAAATCACTAACTGTGGCTATTTTTTAACATCTCCTTTGGCAGAAACTCAGATACATTTTGTTTGCTTGCAGGCTTAAAACGGGGCCTGAATAAACAAATATTTGCAATTCAGCAGTTGTTCTGGTTCTATGCTTTGCAGTAAAAGGTCAGAGAATTTGCTTCTAATTTTACTGTTATGCTATTTATAGAATCTAAGTGAAAAATAAATTCCCTATAATTTTATGAAAACATTTTGGAATGCTTTTTATTTTGGTTGAGAAAATGCATCACACTAATAATCACAAATACGTGATATTTTAGTAAATATATTTAAAAAAATAAATGATTGCTTTGACCATGTACATACAAGTTTTATAAAGGAATTTAATTTTCTGCCATTACATAAATATGCATTTAAAGTCAAATTGTTAAAAGTTTCCTAAACTACATGCTTTCTATTTCCTTAGATATAATTTATTTCAATTTTAAAAAAGATGAAATCACTTTTAAAAAGTCAAAGATATAAAAATGCTGAGAAAAATAACATATAAGATGCAAATAGTGACTTCCTTAAAATTGACATTTTCAGAAACGCAATGATAATTTAGCTCTGTAAGTTTAATGCTAAAATGTAGCTCAACTCCAAGCAAAGGCAAGCTAGAGTATCTCCTAGATTTTTTTGTTTGTTTGTTTTTTGAGATGGCGTCTTGCTCTGTCGGCTAGGCTAGAGTGCAGTGGTGCGACTTCAGTTCACTGCAACCTCCACCTACTGGGTTCAAGCAATTCTCCTGCCTCTGCCTTCCCAAGCAGCTGGGAGTACAGGTGCATGCCACCACACCCGGCTAGTTTTTGTATTTTAAGTAAAGACAGGGTTTCAACACGTTGGCCAGGTTGGTCTCAAACACCTGACCTCAGGTGATCCACCCACCTCAGCCTCCCAAAGTGCTGGGCTAGATTTTAAACTAAAAGATGATGTGTCTATAAGTACTCTGTTAAAATAAAGAGCCAAAGTCTAGAGGTAAAATTCTCAAATAGTCTGGTGACCTTTTAGACAAATTTTATCAGTGAAGAATGTTTTGTCATTTATGAACATAATTATCCATATTCTATAAATAATGTTAAGACAAAAATATATTAAACTGTCTAATATTAAAAAGCTTGCTAATATTACAAAATGACATAGCTAAGGTCTAAACAAGGAAGGGGAAGAGAAGAAGAAAGGTTGAGTAAATTAATCCACTTGGGATATTGCAAATCAAGCTCTCTGGCCATATCCTCACATAGGAGTCATTACATAGAAATGATAATTGGTGAAAAAAGGTTTCTGTTGTGGCCAAACTTATCCACAAGTATAAATTATTATGTCATTCAGAAAATGACAACATTCACATATAATCTGCCAATTTTAACATCCATTTAGCTAGTGATATTTATCCTTAAACATATTACTTTTTGAACAACAAAGAAAAAAACAAAAAGTAGAAAATAATTTATTGTCATGAAGTTATTTTAAGTAACATTTTACTCTGCCTCATAAGCATTTCAAAAATTAACAAGGTAATATTCCACTTAACCTGAAAAATATATGAACTGTATATGATTAAATATTTTCTTAATCACATATTGACAAAAGTATCCAAAATTTTTCTGAGCCTACTTCATTGACTAATTGATGTCTTATTTAACAAAAGTTTCAGAGAAATAAAATGATAGAAATTTGTCTGTATTTAGGAGATGAATCAAAAATAATAGAAATACTTAAAGCCAAATCAAAAAGAAGAATATCAAAGGTACTGATGTTAAAAAAAAAAAAAGAAGAAGAAAAAAAAAAGGCTAGGTAAGGTGGCTCACACCTGTAATCCCAGGACTTTGGGAGGCTAAGGTGGGTGGATCACAAGGCCAGGAGATCGAGACCATCCTGGACAACATGGTGAAATCCCATCTCTACTAAAAATAGAAAAATTAGCTGGGTGTGGTGGCATGCACCTGTAGTCCCAGCTACAGGCTGAGGCAGGAGAATCACTTGAATTCAAGAGGCAGAGGTTGCAGTGAGCTGAGATTGAGCCACTGCCCTCCAGCCTGGTGAGAGAGTGAGACTCCATCTCAAAAAAAAAAAAGGAAGAGAAGCTGGTTGGTGAGGTGAGGTGGAGTGAGCAAGATTTGTTTATAATTATTATAATTGATTAAAATAATTCATAAAACCATAACTAAAGATATTTTTAAACTTTTAAAATTTACTATTAAGAGTGGAATGAGAAGTTGTTATTATTAAGTATCTTATTATGATGTAGATAACTCATAACAACAGCATCATTTAAAATTTACTGCATATATGTTATATGCTAGGTTCTATCCTAAAAGTTTTAAATGATATATTTTCAAATCCTTGTAATATAATTAGTATTTTCTTTTCCAGATAAAAAATTTATACTGAACAAAATATTGGCAAAAGACCTTAACAAAGACTTCACCAGAGAAGATATATAGATGGCAAGTGAGTGTGTGAAAAGATGCTCAACATCATATATCATCAGAAGATTGCAAATTAAAACAAGAAGATGCTGTTACATGGCCATCAGAATGACTAAAATCCAAAACATTGACAATACCGAATGCTTGTAAGGTTAAGGAATCACAGGAACTCTCATGCATTGCTAGCGGGAAGGCAAAATGGCACAGTCACTCTGGAAGACAGTTCGCCAGTTTCTTAGAAAACTAAACATATTTTTACCATATGACCCAAGAGTCACACTCCTTGATATTCACCCAGTTGAACTGGACAGTTATGTCCATGCAAAAATCTGAACAGGAATGTTTATAGCAGCTTTATGTATAATCGCCCGAACTTGGAAGCATCAAGATGTCTTCAGTAGGAGAAAGGCTGTGGTATATACATACAACAGAATATTATTTAGTGATAAAATGAAATGTACTATTAAGCCACAAAAAGACATGGAGGAACCTTAAATCCGTATTATGATCTAAAATAAGTCATCTGAAAATGCTACATCCTGTATTATTTTAACTATATAACATTCTAGAAAATGTAACTATGGAGAGAGTAAAAAATTACTTTTTTTTAGTAATCTTTTTTTCTCTATTCATCCCTCCCTCTCCCTAAACTCCCTAATCGCCCCGGAATTTAGGGAGAGGGAGGGATGAATAGAGAGAGCACAAAAAAACTTTTAGGGCAGTGAAATTATTCTGTTTGATACACAATGGTAGTTATACATCATTATACATTTGTCAAAACTCAGAATATACAACACAAAGCATGAACCTTGATGTAAACTATGAAGTTGGTTGGATAATGATGTGTCATGTGGTTCATTGATTGTAACAGATGTACCACAATGTGCTGCATACTGATGGTGTGAGACGCTGGAGTAGAGATTGGGGTGGGGGCAACATGCAGGGAAACTCTCTGTACTATCTGCTTAATTTTGCTGAGAGTCTAAAACTGTTCTAAAAATAAAGTCCATTAATTTGAAAATTTGAAAATTTTAAAAATTTAAATAACAAAAACAGAAAAACCTTATACTTAAGGGAGGTTACATAACTTGCTGAAGGCCTCACAGATTGAAAGTGGTGAAACCACAGTCTTTTTGTTCTTTTGAGTTAACTATTCCACAAAGGCAGTATGATTACATGCTACATTTCAACCATCTCACTATGCCATAAAGGACCTACGTACCATGATGCATTTAATGAAATAACAATTATTGACATAAAGATTTATCACCAAATCTGCTTATTTATTTAACAATTTCTAAATTTTCATTATAATAATTCCTAAAACCTTATTAAAGGAATTTAAAAATTTTAAAAAACGATACCTTTAAGGGTGGAATGAGAAGTCACATAGTCAAACCCTATTTTTGTTGTTCTGAAATGTGTATATGCTAAACACCCTGCTCATCACATTTGGCAACATTTTGCCTAGTCACCTAAGTAAATAGGCAAATCCGTTTTGTTGTGTCTATTGCATATCTCCACACATCTCCATAAAATGAATAAAGACAAGAAACACGTAGACTTTCCATGCCTTATAAGCCAATTTCAAAAACCTCAGTCTAATGTTAAAGTTTCCATGAACAAAGATAAAATTATTTCCTCATTCTTCAAAATGTAAAGCATCGTCATTTAAAGCTATCACTATTGCTTATACTCTCTATAAGCTCCATTTCCTCTGATGTTAATAACTCCAAGTTATTTATTTGCTGCTCTCCTACTCTTTTATATCTGCTTCTTCCCTCAAGCAATACATATTATTTTCTTCATCTTTCTTCAGACATCAGTTAGTTAAGAACATAAACTATTTAGTAAATAGTACAAGAAGCAGAGCTTACTATAGAGTATTATCACATAATATCCAAGTTCAAAATTGTTGTAAGAATATGCTATAATCTTAAAAGAGAAATGTTCCCAACACCATGAAACAAAGAGAAACATGCATAGACTATTTTTCAAGAGGAACATTAACTAAACATTCAAAACTTCCATTGGCCCCAGGTGGCTTTAACATGATGCCTGTGAAGATTCAGCTTCAGAGACTCTCACTAGCACAAGTCATTTTCATTTTCATACATTTTATTTCATGCTTTTTTTTTCTTAAATTGAACCCCCCTGCTAAGGTTTGGATATCTGAACCCTTCGAATACCTTCCTGAAACTTGGCCCATAATGTTGAGATGGGGCCTGGTGGGAGGTGTCTGAAGCATGAGGCAGATCTCTCATGAATGTCTTGGTGCTATTCTCCAGGTGGTAAGTTCTCACTCTATTAATTGCAAGACAGCTAGTAAAAAGAGCCTGGCACCTCCCTCTCTTTCTCTTGCTTCCTTTGTCACCACGTGATCTCTGTACACACTGGTTCCCTTTCACCATCCACCATGACTGGAAGCAACCTGAGTCCTCACCAGAAGCAGATGCTTCTTATACAACCTGCAGAACCATGAGCCAAATAAACTTCCTTTCTTTATAATGTACCTAGCCTTGGGTATTCCTTTATGGTAACACAAATGGACTAAGATACATCCCCACCTGGAAGTGCTGCTGCAAAATGTTATAACATGTAATCAAAGCAATGTTCCCTGACCTAGACTGCATGTACAGTTAAAAAGATTTGGCAGTACTTTGGTGGTATTGTTGCATAAATTTTCTGTTCTTAATATTTATGAACACTAACAGCAGGATACACATTCTGCACACCTATTTCCCCTCAATTACACATCTCATCCATACACATGGCCCATTGGACACTCTTAACCTGATATCATCTCCCTCACCCCATGCCAAAGCTAGTCCTGACAGTAGCCTTTGACAGACCTGGCAATTATCCTGACCTTAAAACTGTTCCTCACAATTGTCCTTCCCTTTCAAGGGGTACTCAATAATTATTGAATGTTATTACTACCATAATTATTAATATTTCAAGATTTAATCAGGAAATGATGTCTTATACAAAGCTATTTTTAGAGTAAAACAGACTTTTCCATTTCCGTTGAATGATAACAAACCTCCATCAGATAAAGTGTATTTGGTGTTGTATATTGAAGGGAAATTGTACTTATCACCTGAAAAAAAAGTTACTTCACTCAGTGAGGGGTAACTGGTGTTTATCAAAGGCTGTGACAGTCTGAGACTGTTTTGCAGAGATCACTTTGACTGCCCTTTGGAGAAAAATATCTCATGAGGTCAAGATTGAAGCAAGGAAACTAATTGGGAAGTTGTAGTAAAAGACAATGGCCAAACAAATGACTGCAGAGATAGATTATAAAAGATATTCAGGAGGCAAATTTAACAGGACTTGACAACTGATTGGATTTGGAAGATGAGGAAGACTGGCTACCAACAATATCTTATTGTTGGAATGATGAAGATGGACATACTCTGAAATTTTACTTGTACTTCTTGTAAGAAAGGGAAGATAAAAATAGTAAATTAAATCATGCCCTTTCATTTTCTGAACTTTCTGATCAAATTTGTCTGACAGTTTTGTAGTCATGCCTGCCAACAGTCTTAGCAGCCAGTAGAATGAGAAAAATAATCATTCTCATTTAATCATGTGCCATTAAATTAACAACAATTACTTCCAACTAAGCTGTCTCTCCATTCTGCCAAGTTCAAAGGAAATGTTATGACCAAAGTGTCACCTCAAGTCTCAAGTTTCTATATCTGGCATTAATTTCATTAATTATAGCCTCTTTCTTTTACTCCTGATCTGCTGACAGAGCACTGGCTGGGTCTCAGCCAACTAATCAGATTAAATACATTAAGTTTGAAATACACGATGCACATCTTAATGCAATTGTTTCTTCCAAGGCTCTTTTCTGGACAAACAGGTATAGTAATCTTATAGTGATTTGGTGATGTTAAAATACAGTTTTAATAAAAACAATTAACTTTCCGATAATCAATAGGAATCTGCTGGAATACAGTCATAATTCAATGCTGGTTTTTCAGTAATATGAGAACAAAATAGGCAAAGAAAATGTACTTTATTCAGATCTTAGAAAATAACAATTACGTCTTTTCTAAGTGAATACCTTATTGCCTGAATAGTACGATTTTAAAAATCCAGATTAATTTGAGTTGGAGAAGCCTGAGGTAACATAATTGAAAACACTAGCTTTATATCAAAGAGGGAAACTGAGGTACAGAGGAGAATTCCCTGTACATATGCTGGCCTTATCTATTTCCACTTTTTATAAGAGAATTCAAGATGAAGTGGAAACATGGGCTAATGACCAGATAATTTGAATACAATCTAAATTCTTGCTTTAAAATGCAGAGAATCATGATCCTATCTAAATTTTTCAGATTAACTCTCTGTAAAGTTTTACTTATATTTTGAGTTGCCTCTTATTTTAATCAGATGTTCCTACTAAAATATGTGAAGGAAACAGTCATCTGTTTCCTTCTCTACTATTATTTACAAATAATATTTGGGACTTTCCAAAAGAAGACATATGTGTGGCCAACAAGCATCAAAAAATGCTCAAAATCACTAATCATTAGAAAAATAGAAATCAAAACCACAATAAGATATCATCTCATACAAATCAGAATGGCCATTATCAATTAATAATAAGAATATTATTATTATTATTTTCTATTGATTAATAAACAGTCAAAAATAGAGGCTAGTGAGGTTGTAGAGCAAAAGGAACACTTATAAGCCAGAAAGCAGTATGGCAATTCCTCAAAAACCTTAAAACAAAATTACCATTTGACCTAGCCATCCCTTTATTGAGCATATATCCAAAATAATATAAACCATTCAATCATAAGGACACACGCACACATATGTTCACTACAGCACTATTCACTATAGCAAAGACATGGAACAAATCTAAATGCTAATCACTAGTAGACTGGATTTTAAAAATGTGATACATATACATCACAGAATACTACACAGCTATAAAAAAAGAAAAAGATCATGTTTTTTTGCAGCAATATGGATGGAGCTAGAGGGCATTATCATAAGTAAACTAACGCAGGAACAAAAAAACAAATATTGCATGTTCTCACTTATATGTCGGAGCAAAACACTGAGTACACATGGAAATAAAGAAGGAAACAATAGACACTAGGATCTACTTGAGGGTAAAGGGTGGGAGAAGGGTGAGAATTGAAAAACTACCTATTGGACACTACACTCATTACTTGGGTGACAAAATAATCTGTACACCAAACCCCTATGACATGTTTTTTCCTATAAAACAAACCTGTACATGTAGCCTTAAACCTACAATATCAGTTATAAATAAATAATATTTGAGTTTCAGTCTCTTAGTATACCTATTCTGAGGTCGTATCAGATATTTTCAACTTCTACTTTACCAGGACACAGAGGAAGGTAGCATAATCAAGATGGTACAGCATATATAGTCATTATTAAGTGTGTATTCTGTTTTTTAACTTCAGACCAAAACATTATATAAAAATCAGTTACATATCAGAAGAGCACATACCTAGCATAATACATTTTTTTGATACAGTGAATTGGTTAAATAAGTTCTGTTTTTCTACTGTATTTTGTTTGGAAACTCAAACTAAGTATTTTGCCCCTAGTCTACCTATTTAGCAATACAGAGCACAAGTACTTTATTTTGAAGGGATATTAGACTTTATATAACAAAAGGCATGCAGAAAAGAGATAATTAGTTAACAAGAGACTTCCCACCTCTGCCAGAGGGAACAGCATTCAAGGTAGCAGTTTGGGAACTGAGGAGATGGCCCAACTTGGGCTTCACATTGGACTAGAATAGCCCTATTTGGTCTGAGCTAAGAGTCTAGTTATTGTTTTTATTGCCAAGTCATGTTGACATCTCTCAGCCCCCAAAGGCATGTAATACACTGATTATTTCAAATCCCTTGACCAGTCTTGACAAAGCACCACCCAAAAATGTCAACACTTGTGCCCCATTAAGTAAACTGATGATCCTGATCATACTGATGCTTCAAACTTAACCTTCCCCACTCCTAGAACTTGGGAACTTCATGCTTCCCTGCCCTGGTAGCCCTTGCATGTGGGAAGTGGGCAGGACTGGGATCACTGGGAACCCTAATAGGATATCTAAAGCCTTTAATATTTGTTGAAAACATGTGGATAGCTTTTACAAAGTTTAGGTTCATGTAGTTATTTGATGGCTCTCATGAGTGAAACCTACCCATGCCATAATCTTATGAAATCCATGCTTTATAATTTTTAAATATTGACAATAATAGGTAAGTAGTAGCAATTCTTCAGAATTGAGTTATTACAGTAATAGCTTTGTCTTCTAAAACTTACTTTTAGCATAACTACAATGCAAATATCAACCTTACCACCCATTTAATGAGAAAAGCATTTGTATGAAGACAGTCAAGTATAGAGGTCAAAAATTATGTGTTCTTTCATCTAATACAAGAATAAACATCTGACAGTATCTGTTTATATTTTCTAAAATCTAAGTTAGTTACAGAAAATATATTGTTCTTTCCCCAGAATTTGATCATTAGAATTGTTAAGTTACACTGAAGAACAAAATTGCTTATTATGCTTATAAGAAACTCTATGACTAAGACGTGTTTATACTTATTAATGTCTATTTAGATGCACTGTATTAGAATATGTTATACTGGATATGCCTAACATAGTAAAAGTCTGGTTAAGAATAAAACTTTAAATGCACAAGCCAAAAATATATATATATATTCTTTGAACATTTATAGAAAGCACCTATACAAGCCTGTATTCAATTTGTTTACACCTTCCTCTCCTCCTGAGTCCTCCAAATGTCACTAGACTGAGAGGCTTCTAGAGGTTTAGAGCCTGTTGTAAATTGTGTTTCAAGCAGGAGTCATTACTGAAAAGGGTCACTGTCTCTTCATACTTGCCAAGCAGAAACAGTCTCATTTACATAAGGCAGGGTATTAAGCAGAACATCTGTTAAACTGATTTCAGAAAAATATCACCTTTGAAAGGCCTTAAGGGAAATTTCTGAGTTACAGCACTAAGTTACAGAATGATGATAGATTTTATCAACATACAAGTAAAAAGGAATGAGAGGGTCTTTTGAAAATCTTTTTGAATAAAATAGAAAAATATCCCCAAAATTAATGAAGCCAACATGGTAAAAAGCTAAAGAAAAGACAATGCCTAGAATGCTTTGCTTCTAAGAGTCAGATTTTCTCAGCAAATCAAAGAAGATATAAGTCAATGAAAAGATATGCTTATTTTAAACTATCATAATGGAAAAAAATAGGCAAAATAAACACAGACTTATTAAGCTGGGAGAAGGATATGATTTGGCAAAAGGTTGTCATCTTCAAGAACAGGGTGTATTAATTAGAAAAGGAAACAAGGATCTTGGAGGCTCAGCTAAACAGACACATAAAGCAAATAGAGACAAACACACTCTGACCTGCTCTGAAAAATGAAACTGTCCAAGATGCCTAGAGGTCCCCAAATCATATATGCTGTTTTGAAGAGTAAATACAAAATATACAAATTTATTAAGTCCAAAGTTCTGATAAATGAAGTGTACTAGCTTTAAATAAAAATTAAATTTCAGAAAATATCTCCCATCCCTAACATCTACACACATCCACACATGTGCACAAATAGGTAGGTTCATTTATAAAAATAAAATGTCTGATCTAAACATGCATAACAAAATTGGTGCTCTCTGAATTCATTTAGCAGTATTTTGTAATAAAGAATCTTGCTAACATTCCTCATATCTCATCACAAGACAACCCTGTTCATCAGGGTGTTCGTGTCAAAGGGAAACAGCAGTGCAAAAGTGTCTGCATATATTTATTTCTAGTTCCATATAAAACAATAGCCTTATGTCTGCAAAGCTTATTTTAATGACAATTTTTAGCAAATTATATATGTGGAAATAGTAACGGCTTTTTCAACATTAATTTAAATTACCAAAACTTCATTAACCAACACTGCAAATGACTAGTGTCTTCAAGAAATTCCATTTTATACAAGTAAAAGGAAATCAACATAAGGGTCTGAAATTCTTTAAACAATTTATAAGTATTTGAAAATTTTCAGATGTCAAGGTTGACATTTCAGAATGAAAAGCTGTTGTTAGCCAAACTGCTATGTATTCTGAACCATTCTTCATGAACATTTTCACATATCCTATTGGGAAGACTATTTCTTATTTATCTGTGCCCCTTCTAATGATTAGTCTAGTCCTAAATACCCAGTTCTCCATAAACAATTCATGAATCTTGAAACCAAATGACAAAGGATGCCATTGGTAAGTTAGTCAGAGCCTCAATCAATTTCTTTCTATTATTCTTCCCTCTAAGTTAAATATGGGACATATTTATAAGCCTATTAAATGGACAGTGGCTCATGACTCATGACTGCAATCCTAGTATTTTGGGAAGCCAAGATGGGAAGATCACTTAAGCCCAGTAGTCTGAGACCAGCCTGGGCAACACAGTGAGACCTCATTCTCTACAAAAAAAATAAAAAATAAAAAAAAATAACTGGATATCGTGGTGCATGCCTGTGGTCCCAGATACTTGGGAGGCTGAGGTGGAAAGATCACTTTAAATCTGGGAGGTCAAGGCTGCAGTGAACTGTAATCATGCCATTGCACTCCAGTCTGGGCAACAAAGCAAGACACTCTCTCAAAAAATAAAATAAAAATAACAATAATAATTTCATGAGTTCTTGGTGCCCTGAACCTTCATTACTGTGACTAGATCTCTGAAATTGCTACTTGCTACTCAACATATCTCCTAATATTTCAGTTACAACATTAGCATTCACTCATGTATTAGGTATTGAACATTGTACTAGGCACTGAAGAAAATTGGTAAAGCAAAACAGGTTAGATTCCTACTCTTATGGACCTAAGAGACTAGCAATGAATAGATTTTTAAATACAACATTTCAGCAAACTTTGATAAATTCCATCCCAGGCACTTTTGGAACATAAAGCTGCGGCATTCACCCGAGCGTAGAGGTCAAGAAAAGTGAGAAGCCTTCCCAAGGTAGGAAAAACACAGAAGATGACAGAAAGGATAAGTTGAGAGGAACTGTTCCAGGCCAAGAGATCTGCCTATCAGAATGCCCAGAAGGGAAACCAGAAAGTACACTGAATGTATTAAAGAAAATAAGTTATAAACAAGGTACAGACCACCAAAAAAAAAGAAATGGGAGATACATCAAGTAAGTAAGCAGTGACCAGGTCACAGAGAACCATGAAACTATCGTAAGCACATTGAAATTTATCTTAAGAGAAATATGCAAAACAGATCGCATAGGACTGCTAACACCAAATCATCCGCATAGTATTTTCCCATAAAGAGGATTCACACGTGCTTCACTGCTTTACTTTCGAGAAGACCCACTGCAGTCATTAGTGCACAGTAGTTGCTTTGGCCTGCACCCCTACAAGGTAAGGTATTAATGTGCTTTTTATGTAAGCCATCTTCTAGTTACACAACTATTCATCTGGTTTCTGCAACAGTTTTTTCTTGTAGTTGGATTCTGCTTCCTGATTTCTATATATGACAATGGTTTATATTACATTATTTAAAAATAAATATTGTTTGCTTTCCTATTTTTAAAATACATTTATATTTTTCTCAATACAAGAAATAGCATTGCAAATAAGAGGTGTATCTTAAGCTTCTTATAGATTACTCAATAGTTTTATTTCAGTGGTAGAACCTCAATAAATGCTTGAATTTAAAATCACTTTTAAAACACAAATTTGGTGCAGTGGGATTTACATATGTTTGACATATTTTAGGCACTCAAACCGTTGTTAAAATGAAAAGCTGATATTTAATATTTAAGGAGACTGATGTGAATATATCAAGAATAAATATTAATAAAAATAATATGATAGCAATATATTCTCAAGTATAGGTTAATATTTTTTATTATTTTTTTTGAGGTGAGATCTCACTCTGTCATCCAGACTGGAGTGCAGTGGAGTGATCACAGCTGACTGCACCTTTGACCTCCCAGGCTCAAGCAATCCTTCCCCACTCAGTCCAACAAGTAGCTGTGACTACAGGTGCATGTCACCATGACTGGCTGTTTTTTGTATTTTTTGTAGAGGTGTGGTTTCACCATGTTGCTCAGACAGGTCTCCAACTCCTGAGCTCAAGCAATCTGTCCACCTTGGTCTTCCAAAGTGCTAGGATTACAGGTGTGAGGCACACAACACCAGGCCTAGGTATAGGGTAATTTAAAGCCATATATAATTTTCTCAATCTGTCATTCCAAAGGAAACAAAAAAGTACTCTTAATAACCTTCATGTTTAGTTCTATATTACTTCAAGGATGTTGTAGCTCTTTATTCATTAACTTATTTATTCAACAATTATATGATGAGTACTTCCTTTATGCCAAACACTAAAAGATCACTAAGACCAAAGATGAATAAATGAGACAAATCTTCTGACTCCATGGACGTCACAGTCTTCTGTAGACAACAAAAATATGAACATGTTACAAAAAAGCCACGTAAATCAACTAAGATGTATTTATATAAATATTGTGATAACAGGAAACTAATTTATGTTGGACTGAGTAAGATTGGGGACACCACTTAAGAGGAGACAATATATTAACTGAGTTTATAATGCAGACATACGTTATATAGAAAAGGGCAATAAAATACAAGAAATTGATATATTCAAGAGTCAATGAAGGCAGTGAGATCAGAGAATGAGCTTACATTTGAGAGATGTAGGCATTAGGACCTATGTGCTTACCATATGGTAGATGCTCTAAATATTTGCTGGTTGAAGAGATAAAGGACTGAATAAAGTCCAGCATGATTATTGCTGGACTTTGTCATTGACTCGATGTAAGAAAAAAAAATGTAGAAAGTTTCTATGGTACCACAATCCTCTTTATCCTGGCCTCCTTTTTCTTCTCTCTCTCTTTTTTCCATCTCCTTCTGCCCTCCAATTCTCTATCAAAACATTAACTGCTCATTATTTTATCATTGCCTTTTTTCCATTTGATTATTATTCATATAAATCCCTTAATTATGCAGTAACAAATGATTAAAAGTCAACTCAATGTGGCATATACATGACTGTATGTACCACACTTTTTGTTAATACCATATCAATATTAGTTTGCAATGTAAATTATTAGAAATATCTGTTCAGGTCCTCAGCAGCCAAGAAATGTACTTCAAACACGTACTTCATAAAAATTATATCCTTCATGTTATAAAAATACAAATTTTAATATTATATTAATATGCATAAGAAACATTGTTATATATTAATTACATATGATTAATACATACTAATTATATACTTATATTAATATTTCATAGTATCCAATGCCAAATTTAACAAATATTACACTATTACTTAGTTAAACTAAAAACATTTTAATTATAGTACCACAAATTATTTCTGCCTACTATATCAGATTACTTTATTCAACTATTTTTGGCATGCTGTGAATTCAACTGCTCATACTTTTAGAAAATATATTTTATTTTAATAATTTGAGCAATTTAAAAGTTTATGTTTAAAAGTATCTTATTAGCATATTAATTACTGTTTCATTTACTTGGAGAAATTAGAACTTTACTCCTGTAATCAAATACGAGTAAAATCAACGGCAAATTCTATTGCCATTCAAACATAGTATTCATTAGCACAGCAAAATGTTCAGAGACTGCTACATAAGTGTCAACTACATTAACTAAACTGGCTACAGCTCATCTTGTCAATGAAGGAAAGACAAGTGGAAAGAAAACTATTTTATTTGTAAAAATGAATGGATAGATTTTCATGGATCCAATTCTAGTATTTGCCACAATACTGTTTCATTTGGTCAATTAGAGAAACTGAACAGACCATCTGTAAATGTTACCCTGAGTCAGTTAGAGCTGCTGAAATGCCTGAATTGTTCAAGATAATTATGAGGCACACAGATCAAAAATATAAAGTACAATGAATTTTAATACTGTAGATTTAGTCCTATAGTTTTAATATCACATACTAAAAATATTTACATGATCACATACATTTCACTTATTTCACCTCTGATATTTGAAAACCTGCTCAGATTCATTTGTAAAAATCTGCAAATACATTACAAAACTATTTACTGGAGTCAGAAAAATGTTACACTGCTGCCTTGTTTCTGATGATTTCATGGAGAACATAATCATTAAATTTGGCAAGTGTAATACTGTATAGGTAGTCAGCAGTAACAACGGTATGCTTTAAGTCCCAAAATAAGAAAGTAGAATGACTGCACTCTTTGGGGCAGTTCTTCTGTCAGATAGCTGCACATTGTTTTTTTTTTTTTAATTCACATATGCAGGCTGGGTACAGTGTCTCATGCCTGTAATCCCAGCATTCTGGGAGGCCCAGGTGGGTGGATCACCTGAGGTCAGGAATTAAAGGCCAGCCTGGACAACATAGTGAAACCTCGTCTCTACTAAAAATACAAAAAGTCGCCAGCTGTGATGGCATGCACCTGTAGCCCCAGCTACTCGGGAGGCTAACACAGGAAAACTGCTTGAAGCAGGGAGGCAGAGGTCGCAGGGAGCTGAGATCGCGCCACTGCACTCCAGCCTGGGTGACACAGTGAGACTTCATGTCAAAAAAAACCAAAAACCAAAAAACAAGAAACGTTGCATATTCCCTTTTTCTTTCTTTCTTTTTTTTTGGAAAAGTTGGTGCTAGCGTATCTGCCCAGTCACTGTAAGCTTTTAAGGCAGGCTGTTCTTCAAATTAGAAAGCCATCCCAAGGAAGGTACAAAATACACTAATGGAATTGTGTTTCATTTATTGTGCAGAAATTGATTTGTAGATAGCTTGGTTTTGAAGGGATACAGGGAAAATATTTCAAAACAAAATTTCCTACCTTTAAACTTTGCAGTAGATTATTTTCTAATAGTTGTCTTATATCTGCTCATGAAAATAATGAACTTTCAAGAAATAGTGTCCATGTCTTGACCCTCACATCCAGGCTATGATCTCCTAATACCATTTTCACTTTCTTTCACAAAGAGAGAAATCTGGGCTTTTTGAAGAATTGGCTCATTCCAGATCTGGGGCAAAAAATGCACAAGATGAGACTCTGACAACTTGTGCTGACAAACAAGAAAACTGTCAATGTTTAATGAAATTGTGTGCAAAGGGTATGAGAGCCAGCTTGACTGGGCTAATATGATGAGAGACAAGGAATTTGAGCATGAAAAAGAAAATGAGTACAATTAAGAGAAATATTGAATGTATAATATCTGGGAGCTCATAATGATATTTAAAAACATAGATGTGATACAGAGATACAAATCACTCAGTCAAAATGAAAGAGAAAATCAGATCTCTTGTTTCTGCTGAAGTTAGCTAGAGTACCAACCCTTTACTCTAAAAGTTGGTAATTAAAGGGAGAAAATTAAAATTCAAGGTAACTAAATCACTCTAGTTGCTCAGGGCAAATTTTCTTTTACAGAGTAAATCTAAACAATAAATTTTAAGAGAAACTACAAAATTAGAAAATTATCATCATTTTGCAATCTCAAATGAAATAAGTGATTCATGCAATAATTATCAATGGATACTGTGAATAAAAGTTCCCTGAAAAGGAATTTAGACACTGAAAGCTTCATCTCCCAGGTTTGCAAAATGTTCACTAAAGTTTCTTTCTTTCAAATCCCTTTTCAGGGAACTTTTGTTCACAATGCTAAAACCATCAGGAGAAAAGTTGATTGGAAAGTCTACAACAGAACAACCTGGCTACAAGCGTCTACAGCCTTCAACCTCCAGCCACCACTAAAATGAGACAAGCAAATGTGTCTCCTGATGTGATAAAACATTAAGTATACAGCATCCCCTTTGAAATATTTTAGTCAAAAATGATGACACTGAATCAAATCAAGCCATTTGGTCTATCTTCCAATTCTCAGGAAATACACTGGATAAAGATACATATTGACTAATATCATGAGAAAACTGAAAAATTCAGAATGTAGAAACCCTATCAATTGTTTTGGTTTCTTCAATCACTTGATAACATTGGGAGATAAAGTGGGCTGTATATGCAACCAGTGATCCTGGGTTGGGTCCTGGAAGAAGAAGGGAAAAATAATTAATGAAAATAACTGGTGGAATCTGGATTCACCAGTAGGTTAATTAATAATATTGTAGTCAAGGTTAATTCTTCGTTTTGATTATTGCACTATGGCTGTGTAAGATGTTAATACTAGGAGAAGCTGAAGGAAGAATACTCTCCAACTCTGTGTGCTATTTTGCAATGTTTCCGTAATTCTAAAATTATTTCAAATTTTAAAATCTTAATAGATGAAAATACAACAAATGCAAAGCACAGAGCTTGTTTTGTTCTGAATTTGAACATACCCACTATAAAGGGATTTGTTTTGGCAATCTGGAAAACTTAAATACAAATTCTATGTTAAATTTAAGCTTGTTAGGTATAATAATGGTATTACAGCCGGGCACAGTGGTTCACACCTGTAATCCCAGCAGTTTAGGAGGCTGAGGTGGGCGGATCACAAGGTCAAGAGATCAAGAACATCCTGGCCACCATGGTGCAACCCCCATCTCTACTAAAAATACAAAAGTTAGCTGGGTGTGGTAGCATGGGCCTGTAGTCCCAGCTACTCAAGAGGCTGAGGCAGGAGAATCACTTGAACCTGGGAGGCAGAGGTTGCAGTGAGCGGAGATCAGGCCATAGCACTCTAGCCTGGTGACAGAGTGAAGACTTCATTCAAAAAAAAAAAAAAATAGTATTGTGTTGAGAGAAGAAGATATCATTAATTTGGAAAAAAAAAATAGAAGTATTTAGTGATAAAATGTCATGATTCTGAGGATTCAACTTAAAAATTCAACAGAAAAATAAAATTAAGCGTTGATTATTTGTCACTAGTACTGATTGAATCTAGGGATAAGTATATGAGAGTTTACTATAACATCGTCTCCACATTTGTGTTTGTTTGCAAACCCAAACAATAAAAAGTTATTTAAAAGTTTACATTCCATAACTTTTGCTTAGCCATGCACCTAGAACAAAGTTCAGGGCCTATTTCAGCCTCTACCCATACCTTTCACTCACTATATGCTGAGGTGCAATAATCACCTCATGACCTTTTTTCTTTTTCAAAGACATCATCTCACTATATCATTCGGGCAAATCTCAAACTCTTAGGCTCTAGCAATCCTGCCTCTGCCTTCAGAGTAGCTGGGATTATATACTCTGGCCTTGCCTCATGATCTTGCTGTTGCAAGAGCTGCCTGGCAATCCCTGACGGTCTGCAGTAGAATTTCACAAGATGAGAAAGAAAGGCTTTTGCAACTACAGCTCAAGCACTATTAGATTTCTATATTATGTTTAGCCAGCTGCTGAATTCTAACAAATCAGACAAAATGTCAAAAGTATCAGTTGTGTTTTATCCACAATTAAGCTTTTCAGAAGTTTTGAAACTTCCATGCATGTAATCACAGACCAATTAAAGAGAACGGTAGTTTCTTAAATATCTGTATTTCTTGTCATTATATATTTTTAAAAAAGGTTTCAAAGTTAAGTATAGAATGGCAGCATAGCAGAGAAGTTAAAACCAGGATTTAGAATCCGATATTTTTACTAGGTGCATGACTTTTCTAGTCTCTCGCTAAGCTTCAGTTTCTTCATCTGATAAAAGAGAATAATAACAGGAGTTGGAATTCTGAGAAATAACTGAGATATCATGTGTAAAACAGGAAAATGTTTGATGCAAAATGACTACTAAATAAAAGGAAGTAATAACGATGACATTTCAATTCTTCTGTTCTCCAGAGGGAGAAGTGGATGTTTCTTTTTAACAGCACTGGTCATAGGATGGGACGCAAACAACTACTTTGTGTCAAATTACAAAACATGTATCTAGTTTCCCTGCTAGCCATTTCGGTGAGAAAATATTTTCAATGTTAACTCCAATCCAAGACCCATGATTCAAAGAATTTTAGAAATGGAGGAAGGCTATGTTGTTCCCCATAACCTGGAGGAGCCCAAGGTTATATGTTATATGATAAAACTGTCAGGAAATGAAGTATATTTTTATCATACCATATATAACCATATGTCACATATAAGTTAATATATGATAAAGGGAATATTTATTCTAACTTTTCTTCCACTGTAAAGGGGGTGCAAATAACTTTGCATGATCAAGTGTGGCTCATGATTTTCATATTAGAACATGGAGAGAGAGAAAATAGTATAAAAATGATTCTACAAGACATGAAATAAGAAAATTTCTTAGTTGATTAATAAATGGACTTCAATGGACATGTTTTTATTGCCCATGTTTTGAATCTCAATGAGATAAATGCAAAACTTATTTGGAATGTGATTTTTATACAAGGTACAGGAGCTAATGGACAATAAAAAAAGGTTAAAATATGAGAATGGCATGAATTGAAGGAGGTGAGTGGGAAGATTTAGTAATTAGGAAGCACTTCCTAACAATGAAATCTATTAGAGCAGGGAAAGTTATCCTGGGGGAATTATAGAAGCCTTATGGACCAAATCATTTCAGTTGACTAGACAAAATAATCAAAAATGGCATTAAAAGAACAGTCCCTCAAGAGAAAGAGAGGGGAGGTAGGTTGATTAGATAACCTAATAGAGCTGTCTCGTTTTTAAATTTCCATGATCCTAAAATTCTATGAGTTTTTTAGACAGTTTGATCACTCACTAGAGAGACTTTAATTTCATTTTTATGACACATCTAATAGGTGAACAGCAGTGATCATGCAAACTTGGCCTGGCTTGCTCTCTGGGGCTTGGATTTCTGGCAAAAAAAGCTAACTGCAGCTCTAACATAAACCTCAATGAAACCAATAATTACTAAGTAATCCCTGTGCAGAATTTCCATCAGATATCCAAGGCTCCTATCAGCACTGCTAATGTAGAATTATTGAAATTTAAATCAGAAGTGTTTATCCAACACTGTGATGAGATAAAGTGATTTGAGACTGCTTATCATGATTAAGGCTGCAGAGTACAGGTTATTATTAGAATGAAAAAGAAGTATGAAATTAATGGGAAGAAAACCAAACATAGGTTCTTATAATCGGGGGAAGAAAAAGATTGTATCTTGAATGCAATTAATGCACTCAAATGATTGTGGTATTCTTGATTCCTCACATTAATCCCTTTTATAACTGAGGACTGGCATAGATATGACATAATGCCTCGGGGCAAAATGACCTGCCAGGAGAACAAAAATAAAGTAATAAACTGTTTAAAATCACTCAGAGGGCTTTATCTTTCAGATATGAAAATAACATCCATGATTAATGTAAAGGCCAATGAGAAATTGCAGTAAGGATAGAAGGGCTACACTTTATATCTATATTTTAGAATATCTGTACAGGATAATTATTAACACTTGCATGAAAACATCACCTCGGGAAAATCTGTTTTTCCTAAGGCTTACATAAACTGAACGCTTAATGGTGAAAGTTATTTGCTATGACATCTGATGATGTATTCAAAATTTTTCTATCCATTATTTTATGGTCCAGATTTATAGAGATAGAGCCTACAAATGTATAATTATTTGCATTTATTAAACATCATGTACATAACTTTTATTATGGCTAATTATCAGTGCTTTTCTGTTTTCACCAGTTCACATACCTTTAAAAGTATTTGTAATGTGCTTTTATTTCCAAATAGAAATGACCCCCTTCAGCTTTGGCATTTCATTTACTCATATACCATATTGCATGATATAGCAGGCATTCTAAAATGTATGTTGTATGAAAGAAAAAGTTAAAAACAAGTCAAAAGCAAAAATCAAATGATGATGGTTTTTTCTTTTTTAATCAGTGACATCCAAAAAGTAATGTAGAAGCTATTTTTAAATGAACAACTTTTTAGAGACTTTGATCAAATCCCCTCAACCAATATTCTTTTTGCATAATATGATATAAGGCATTTTTTACTCACCGCAGCTACGTTTATAAGATTTTTTAACTGTTTGATCATGTTAAGTCATTTACTCCCTTGTATTTAAGAATATTCCGAATTTCAAATAAAGGTTTTCTTCACCATATCATTCACAGTTTTGCAAATCTACTACATGCAAGGCAAAGTAACACCCTCATGAAGTTTGCATTCTAATGAGAAGAGACGCAAAAAATAAGCAAGCCAACAAATAGTTGGCTTGCAGGCAGTGATCAGCTCTCTGAAAAATAATAAAGCACTATGGTGGGGCACACATTTACATACTGACTGCCAAGAAACACTTCCCTGATGAATAGGTGTGTAAATAAAGTGAGCAAAGAAAACCATGGAAATATGTGAAAGATCTGGGTTTCAGCAAAAGGACAATAAATACAAAGATCCTGAGATGGATACAGGCTTGGCAAGTAAGAACAGCAGTATGGCTCAAGGGCCTGCAGTGAGGCAATGAATATTAAGAATTGAATCAGGGAACAAGTAAGAGGTCTGCTTATATGGGTCTTATAGATTGACAGAAAAAATATAACATACAGGAAAGACAGGAAGGGCATTTCTCTCTCGAGTCAAAATACGTGAGCACTTCATATGTACCTATGCCTAACTACACACAAGTTCAGTACTGGGTTAACTAATACATTTTCCATCTATTTAGTCATTGATTCTTTCTGGTGAACATGGGCTTGTATGATAAACCTATACATAAATTACAAAGGACAACACTGAAAGCTGACTACACAATCAATATTTGTCTAATGCAGATTCAAAAGGAAAAAAGAGGAGATAAAAAAGAAGCGAATGAAAAAAAGGATGCAGTTCCTGCTTGCTCTTACCAATTATTGATATATATCTTTGGAATAGAATCAGCCATTGAGATTTTTTAAATTCCTGGGTATTGTCTATAGCTGAATTAATAACCATATATGTTTACCTTTTTAGGATTTAGTTAAAATTGAAATATATATTGAAGAAGCTGAGAAGGCCCTCTTCCTTAAGGAGAAAAAAAAGATATAGAAAAACGATTTATATAGAGATATGGCTTTAAAGGAAATGTTTGTATTGAAAAGAAGTTAAACAAATTAGGCAACTCAACTTTCATGTCTGCTGGACTCCTGGAGACAGCCACAGCTATTCCTGCACATATAACATGCCATATACACACAAGTCTTCTTTTTGTGCAAGTCATGATGCCTGCTTTAACCGTCTTACCTACTTATGGTTGTAATCTTTTCCAGAATTGCTTTCTGGCTCTAAAAGTATTAGTTGTTAAATTTCTTATCTTACAGTAAATGCTTTTTTTTTTTTTTTTTTTTTTTTTTTACCACTTTGGAACTTAACAAAGATTACAAAATGTTCTTAAGTGTCACCTTTCATAATAATGCATATAAAATGATTGACTACAAATATTTACCTGAAGGCCTGTGAAGGCATTTCTGTTGAGATAATTATAAAATAAAAAGATTTAAAGATGAGCAAAAATTATTTTTGTAGATTTTATGTATTGAGAGATTTCCTCCTTTAATATACTTCATTTTATTTATTTATTTATTATTTCTTTATTTATTCATCTTCTGAGACAAGAGTTTTGCTCTTGTTGCCCAGGCTGGAGTGCAAAAGCACAATCTTAGCTCACTGCAACCTCCACCTCCTGGGTTCAAGAGATTCTCCTGCCTCAGCCTCCTAAGTAGCTGGGATTACAGGCTCCCGCCACCACATCTTTTGTATTTTTAGTAGAGATGAGGTTTCACCATGTTGGCCAGGCTGGTCTCTAACTCCTGACCTCAGGTGGTCCATCTGCCTTGGCCTCCCAAAGTGCTGAGATTACAGGCGTGAGTCATCACACCCAGTGAACATACTTCATTTCATACCTGATACATACTTTGAGGATTATAATCCTTTTATATTTATACTTTACATTAAATACTATATATTTGAAAGATTTGATAGTAATTTATACTATTGCATGTGCTCTTGGAATCAAGTTGTTACCTTATGTCAAAAGTCACACAATTAGGTGAACAACAAAAGAAATTACTAAATTTAATTTTAAAAAGGAAATTAAACCTTTTGAAAATGTATTTTAAACAATAAACAGAACTGTTGAGGAAATAATGACAGGGTAGGAGAGAATGTGATGAGACTAGAATTGAAGACATTGCAAGAGAAATGTAGCAATTGACCAGTCAGTGGCAAATATGTGGATGACACAACCAGTTGATTAACATACACATTTTTTAAGGCTACAAATTGTGACTATCTGGGTATGTAAACCCAATATTGAAACATAACCTTAAAAGGATAATGCATTTATCTCTGACTCAGTAGGAGTGTAAAGCATGGTTCTATGAGAGGAAGATGCCAGTTGACATCATCATGGCCATCTAATCTAAAGCTCTCTCTCTCACACAGTGTTAACATTGTTTCCTTAGGGCACAAAAGTTGCATGTATAAGCTCAATAAGAGTTACACATTTCCATCTCTAGATAGGAAATTTGATTCAGCTGACTGGATAGTATCAAGATAATTTATATTACATATTTTACATAGCACATATTTATATAATACATATTTTGCTAAACTAATGACAAAACATCCCAAATAACAAATTTGTCTAGAAAAGTGGCAAATTAGCATATATATCTAAACCTATGTTCTACCAGAATTCACAGAAGCAGTCAAGAGCATAAGAAAAAGAAAAAATGTTAAACTTTGGATTCTAATAGAAGTAATTTCTGCTAAATAGACTATAGAAAGAACCAGAAGATGGAGAGGCCACTTTGATCCAGGCTCCATGCATGATGAAAATATTTGTTCAGGAAACAAGGGGAGTAGAACTCAGGGTACCATGAAGAATATGATCTTGGAGAGATTATGGATGAGGGTTCTTATCAGCAACACATCAAAGCAGAAGCTTCACAAAGCTTCCCATGATTTGCACGTGGAAAAGACCTCTGTGCCAGGCAGAAAATGGGGCACAACTGTAAGCTAGTTACTAATGAGGGCAAACAGACAAGAAAAAAAAGATGTGATTGACCCTACTAACTACTAAGTTATGAATGAAACTCTTCAGCAATCCAACACAGTGATTGGGAGTGTCAGTTCTAGCTACTTACTAGCTGTGTAACCTGAGTTAATAAGTTAGCCTTACTAATAACAGTTTCTGCATTTGAAAAACAGGAATGATAGCAATACTTACCTGTGGATACTGCCTGGATTAGTGAACAAATTAAAGGTAATGCACTAATATATATTAGATACAAAGGAAATAATAAATATTACTTAAGATTATACAATATCCAGAATGAAGCTTTTACTGCCCTTTTTCCAGCTTTATTCACAGGCAATTTGATATATGACCTAGCAAAGCAAATTATAAACTGTTTTTATATTTTTTAACCTGGTTATAGAAGAGCCAAAATAAATCAAAACATTTGAAAAGCCTATATCAACTCCCAATATTGTGCTGCACCTGTATGAATGAGAAAACAGAAAGTTCCCCAGATTTAAAAAAATTCTTTAGTCTAAAAGGGGATCTTTAGTCTAAAAGGGGACTCTGTAGATCAGAACCACTGCTTCACAATGCAACCAATATCCTACAAGAAATACCAAGCAACTTTATAAAGTTTCTAATTTGTCTTCTCAACAGAATTCAGAAGATTCCACAGATTTCACAATAGAAGAGTCATGAATTAGCAACGGTAGATTAGGAAAGCTTAGAGATTTTTTTAAGACTTGTTTAAAATTAAAAGTGTGTATATATTATAATTTTTGTCCTAACTCTTCCTTTTCACCTAAAAGTTGGATATGTTCTGTGTCCCACACACCATGACAAGGCAGTCTGTCAAAATTTTCTTGATTATATAAGCGTCTGCTTGGTTCTACAGGGCTTTGGATTAAAATTGTATTAATTTTAGAGATCAATTTGAGCCAAATTTTACCTTTATAATCTTGACTCTTCTCATCCAGGACAATGGTATTCAAAGTTTTTTTGCATGGCAGTCACTTAGTAAACATTTATCAAAGGAATGTTACCCAATTATTTTTTGCAATGCTCTTAAAATAGGTCATAACATTTCTTTTCAAGGTTATTCCAAGTTATTCTGTGCTTCTAGTAAATGAGATTATTTTCCTCTTACAGAATTTTGTTTAGTTGTCACTAGCAGAAAAGGATGCTGAAAGCAACTTATTTCTTCGCCCATCAATTGAAAATGGGTGAATGACCCGGAAACACAGGAGGCTTTAAGTATTTTTTATTCTAGAGAGAATCTGAAAGAACAGGGAACAGATCCTTCATTCCAGGCTGGTATATTAAATGTGACAGAATTAGATAAAATATCACCCATCTCTGCTACACACCTACAATTCTTCTTCCTCTATCCCATTTCACTAAGATGGCTGGAAAACACAGTGAACTTCGCTTCTTAACTAGATGGTTCCGGAAACCAAAGTCTTGCTAGAGCCACTCATGGGAGTAGGACAAGAAGTAACAATGGTATAGTGGTGTGAGGGCTCCTGAACTGATAGGGGACGAAAGGGGACAAAGCTTATCCCCTCTAAGAAAGTGACAGAGTGGGGATTTGGAATAAAGTTGAAAACTGCCCCCAGAACACTTATCTTTCCTGAGGAAGTATTTCATTGGCAGAGACTCCAAGAGCATATGGAACCAGTTTTGAGCCACCACCCTCCCATCACATTTTAATATAACCTGTCATTTGACATATACCGAGTCTTCTAGTCCTCTTCTCGCCATGCATTCCAGAGGATTTAGAAGGTGTGGGGGAGGAGATATCCCCAAGCCACACTCCTACTACATAAATTTCTGAATATGTACATCCTGATTTTCCCAGAGTGGTGCTTGGCACCTATTAAGCACACAATAAATGTAATAAATATATGAAAGTGAAGAAAGTTGCTCAGGCTTTATCCCACGCAGGAACAAACCTAGTCATCCTATTTTCATTTGGACAAGATAATGCAAGAGATATTACAACAATGTGCTCTAAAATAACATTTAACTTGGGATAGTAAAAGGATCATCCATGAGCACTGGCAAATAAACTATCTTTATTCTGACAGTTTTATATGAGTCTCAGATCATTTGCCAGGAAAGAAAGTTATGTGTATTTAGATATCAGTCTTCAGCCATTGTAGTTTCTTTTTACTAGCCTGAAAATAGCTTAGTTACACTGAGCTCAAATCAATACTTCAATTATATTTCTAGCCTGTTAATTTTGGATTAATTTTTATTTTTTAATTCATCTGTAGTTTGATTTTGGTATTTTTTGACTAGTTTTTCAAATAGTAAGCCAACAGGGTGGTACCACTTAATGATTTTTTTAAATAAAAAATCTATTTGAAATATCAGTTAAATGCCAAATTTATTTTTAGGTCTTCTACTTTGATCAACTGCTCTACCTAGCTCTATAATAGTATTATTTTAAGTACTGTATCTTTCAGTTTTCAATAATTGATTCAATAATCCTTATCTAGTAAGAAATGTTTTCTAAACATGTTCTTGTCTTGCCTGTTTTCCTTATTCCTTGAATTTAATGTAGAGAAAAGTATTGGCTGAGTGTGGTGGCTCACACCTGTAATCCCAGCACTTTGGGAGGTCGAGGCAGGAAAATCCCTTGAGTCCAAGAGTTCAAGACCACCCTGGGCAACATGGTGAAACCCCATTTCTTCAAAAAATACAAAAAATTAATCAGGAGTGGTGGCACACAGCTATAGTCCTAGCTACTGTGGAGGCTGAGCTGGGAGGATTGCTTGAGCCCAGAAGGTCAAGGCTGCAGTGAGCTGAAATTGTGCCACTGCACTCCAGACTGAGAAACAGAGAGAGACCCTGTCCCTAAAAAGCGAGGAATATAGAGAGAGAACAATATTATTGTTAAAACCGTATTTATATGTGTAAAACTGTATTTGAACATATAAATGTTCCATATGTGTGATACTGAACTGAACTTTGGAAAAATGTAAATAAAATAAATCTGTGCATGCATGTTTGTATATCTAGATAATATATATGTGTGTGTGTATATATATATATATATATATATATATAATTTTCCATTATATAGAATTTCATATGCTATATGTGAAATGAACAATGTTTTCTTTATAATATTCACACACAGGTATAATAACTTGCATAAGCTAGCTATGTAATGTTAGCTGTTTGAGTATTAGGCAAAAACATTATTGTGGATAAGATATCACTTTGCAAAGTATGTTATTGCTCTGTATGAGTACATGACCAAGACTCCTTTAAGTTTTGGTTTCAAGTTCACAGACAATTGACCTTTCTGCCTATGATAGAAAACTAGCGAATAAAGGAAAACCTCAAGTGAAGGCTTTCTGTAGTAGAAGGTGCTAAAATGAAAAACCTGACCACTCTGTCAATTCAACGTTACTTATTCTCTGTCTTGTATGAGTCCTTCTGATAATTGCTTTTATAGACAATTCACTTTACCTCTCAATTTGGTAATTAACCTGATTATCTCATTTAATTAGCTAACTATCAAGCCTACTTATTTTCACAGCTGTACTGTAGGTAAGATCATTCACTCGTTTTCTCAGTTTTCTGTGTAATGAAATAAAAATTCTAATCTCTCAGAATTAATGGAAAACCTCCTCTCATTGGATTTTTCTTATCTGACTGGTGAGATCTGGAGAAAAAACCTGGTTGATTTTCCAGGAGTTTGCAGTTTTCTTCTCTTGCCTTTCGTCTGCTATGCAGTAAAGTGCTCATTGCTGCACAGGGTTACTCAAAGCTCTCTAGGACTGATTACACGTGAGGGAATAAGCTTGTGGGATGGGGAGGGGGACAGGAAAACTGTTACTATTCCAAGCTGATTAGCCAATTCCAACTACATTATTGTGGCCCATGAAACTAAACTGTGTCACTCTTTCAGCATTCCAGATCATTTTCCATCTCACAATGATACAACTTTTGTCAGAAAGGTCACCTAATGCTGGGCCAATAATCAAAGTATCCAATGGACATTTCACACCCCTTTTCATTCTTAAATGCTGATGTCATTAATAATCGGCATGGTCTTTTAGAAACATAAAGAAAAAGATTCATGACTCCACCTCCCTCACCTTTTCCTGCTCCATGCACTTTAGTAAAGGCAATTTGGTCACAGAATATGGCAGTTTCTCCAAATGGTTATTTTTTTTTCTGGATCATCTCATGGGTAATAATCAAAATAAAATGGTTGAAGAGTTATATAAGTCTAATTTTTAAACTGGGATGCCACTATGCATTTTTGGTCATGATGCTACTTTTTTGCCCTTAAAAAGAACTTCAAGCCAGCCTTCTAGGTACTCAGGCTAGGTGGTAACCTGGACCAAAGTTGGTCAAAGGAATTAACACTTAATTCTTGTTCAGCCACCTGAATTGTTTTGTTGGGTTGTTATGGTTCTCAGGTCATAAAGATAATGATCACCAACTGAGTGCACTGATCCTGAGTCTGATAAAGGCTCACATGAGGCAAGGTAGGGAGTGTAATTCACCTCAACACATTTTATTAAAATGCCCTTATCCCGCTGGGCATGGTGGCTCACCCCTGTAATCCCAGCACTTTGAGAGGCGGAGGCAGGTGGATCATTTGAGGTCAGGAGTTCAAGACCAGCCTGGCCAACATGGTGAAACTTCATGTCTACTACAAATACAAAAATTAGCTGGGCATGGTGGCACGTACATGTAGTCCCAGCTTTCGGGAGGCTGAGGAAGGGAGAACTGCTTGAACCTGGGAGGCAGAGGTTGCAGTGAACTGAGATCACACCACTGCACTCCACCTGGGTGACAGAGCAAGACTCTGTCTCAAAAAAAAATTCCCTTATCCCTCTTACATTTGACACTCCAGATGCAAGATCTGGGTGCAGGTAGATTATGATTGAAGAAAAGTTGAGTTTTATGGGTGCTAGAATGAGACACACTAACGCTGGGAGAGTACAGGAAGAGCACCAATTCCAACACGTGGGGAGGAAACGCCTTAGAACCCAAGAGAGATAGAGCAGGGAGAGACACTAATGATCTTTTTGTCTTTCAGAGCCACCCTGGTGCCTTCCTCACAAAGAAACACATCCCAGTGTACCAGTGCATCCCTCCCAAATGATAGCAACCTGCTTGAATTTAAACGACTGCTAGATCTGCCACTCTTCACCACATGGTGGTGGCCATGAGATGATCACCAGTCTCTAAGTTTACCAAGAAGTCAATTCAGAAACAGTAAGACGCAATCTCAGCTTCTGTAGCTCCAATGCAAAACAGCTGTCATAACCTCTAGATGTCTTCTCCTCCCCATCCCCACTTGTATCAGTGGATCATCCCATGGGATAGGTGAATGTCACTTGGTAGGTGGTATAGACAAATATTATAGGTCAAACTGCTGTTCAGATTATCCCTCCAAAGACAATGGCTTAACTGAATTGGAGACCTTAAGGTTTACAAGCTAGCCAGGAAGCCAAATCAGAGGCATTGTCAACCTGTGTCATTGACTGATGTAGGTCACACATTGAGTGAAGAACAATGGAACATTTTCCCTCCAAGGGTGCTATGTGTGTCACCAAGACTGTACTGTTTCTTCTACTATTATGAACACTAGGCATTAACTTTCTTCTCCCTAAGCCTGCTGCAACTTGTACCCAAGGAATGGTCATAAGACTCCTTCAAATGTTTAATAAAACACTGCTAATTGATCATGTCATCCTCAGATGAATGTCGAAATCTGTCTGGAACAGGCCACTCTTCAAGGAGCTTCCTGAAGGAAGAAATGACTCAATGTTTCTCTGCACTCTGTGTGTGGTTATCTTTACATATGAAATTACCCAATCAGAAATGATAGTAAATGTGTCCCTGACCTAAGCTGAAGTTATCAATGACACCATTATGGAAACAGAGGCATTGATGTCACCTCAACTCATGGGCAAGATGGTTACAGAGAACAATATTGTCCTATGCATCCCTCTTTGAGACCAAGGTGAAACCTTTGCAATCTAATATACCCTAATGTACCTCCATTAGTTCCTCTGGACAAGAGGAAATGTCAATGCAGAGACTTAAAGAGAAAGTTACATGTCTTTTTAAGGTATATTTTAAAATTTATAGGATTTGCTTAGCTAGCTGAATCTGGAAACCTGAGAAAGGCAGACATGGTGGAAGTAAATAATGTAGGTTGGTGCCATCTTGCATCAACATGGAGTCATGTTGATAGTATCCTTACACAGTGACATACTAATGTGAAAATCTGAGTTCAGCTAAGAATATTTAGGGCCAATGGGTATTTTTCTGGGAGAGGCAGTCTTCCAGGTCTCTGAGCATCCAGTATGTTATTGCTGAGTATGCCAGACTTCAAGGCTTATTTTTCTCTTAATACTTAGCAGTTTTTTCTAGCTAGTCACATAAGCAACTAAATAGGTCATGTCTCCCAGAGTATGACAACCATGTAACTGCTTGCTCCCTGGTGGACAGGGAATCTGCTCGTTTGCCATTTGCCACAATGTTTGCTCCTTGCTTAAAAAGTTATGGGCCCTTAGTCCTGGCTTCCTCAGCTGTGAAGCAAACCCACTACTTGTGTAACATCTGTCTGGTTCAATTGCGTTGCTCCATTGGTACCTGAGAAGCAAAGGGGATAGACACAAATATGCTGATGCTCATACTGCTCACTGTGTCATGAGTAATAATGTCCTTTATTTCTGACCCAAGAGTCTTGTGTCTTCTGTCAGCACTCATGTAACGAAGGAAGGCTGCCTTTTTACTTGCAAGTAGAGTAAGATCAAATCTCAGAACCTTCACAGTTCTCTAGAGGAAACAACATACATTTTGAATGAGAAAATTGTATTCTGTTTAAGCATCTCACTCATTTTCAAAACACAAATGAAATATATTCTTACAGTTTGACAAAAGGCACACTACCTACAAAGTAGCCAGACTAGGATTTGAGCTAGTATACAAATGCAGAACATGTTTTGGACTGTTGTCTATTTTCTCTACATGTTCATATAAAACATTAAAACATTAGAATATTTTTCATTTTATTAAATTTCTATGTCTGTCTTATGTAACTCTGCTTATAGCTCATCAAATATATTTTTAAAATTCTATTTTCTAAATTGGAAATCAGTTCATGTAAATTTGATGAGTCTCATCATTATCCATTTTAATTTTCGTGTGATATATACACATTCTTAAAGTAGTGATTTAATTGTAATATGCCTATGTTACACACAGAGTCTATTATTTGCATATAACAGTTAAAGGCATTTGATTCAGTATTTAAAATAATTTAAATATACTTCTATTATAGCCCTTTAACTAAAATGTTCCACAAATGTAGATGCCAAGAATTTGCTAAGTAAAAATACAACCTTTTAGCTCCTTTGCTCAAACTATAATTCATATGATGTGTTGACTTTAAAATTATCCCTGCACTACCATTCAATAATTAACCATAAGGAGAGAAAGGCAAATTTAAGATCATTTCAAAATGTTATTGAAATGTTTTCTGAAACAGAAAAAACAGATTTCACAAGATTTTTCCTTCATTTTAGCCCAGCATTACTCTACTCCTTCTGAGGTTTTTGTTCCTATCAAGGCACTTATACAATTTCAGCAATCTGCCTACCCAGGTTGATGGCAATACTTCATCAGCACAAGAAGAAATTACCTTGCCTCAAATTCCTATCATATCCTTTTAGCCCTCCCTTTAGTCTGTTAGGTCACAGTTTGTACCAAAAAAAATAAAAAATAAAAACCTGTTTTTCTACAAGTTACTAAATTCACTTCTTCTGAACACAAATCTACAGATTGTGACTTTTCACTTCCACACCATATTCCGATTGGTAGGTTTACTTCTTAGAAAAACTGTTCATTCTTCTAAGGATTTCATTTGTCAGTCCTTCAATGTACTCAGAAGGCTCTCTTTACCTACCTCCTTATTCTCTTCTGATTACACTTGCCTTTTTGTCAACTTAGAGTTTAAAGACAATTTTAAATTGTGTTTCTTATCCTAACATTCTAAGAGGTGATATGGAAATAAACTTCTGGAACATAATCCATTTGTAACATGAACGGTCTTTGTATTTTATACTGAAATATAGAACAACTCAAATGATGTAATAATAAAAAACTGATAATCTGTAATTCTTATTATAGACTATTTTTATTTAATGTTTACAAAGTTTAAGAGAATGTCAAACACAGAAAAATACTTCTTCCCATTAGGAATACAGCTTCCGGTCATACTGACCCAGATTTCAACATTAGCACCATTATTTTTTAGTGTATGAACATGGATAAGCTCCTTAACTCTCTCTGTCTTGAAGTATCTGTCAATACAATGTAGCTAATACCTACTTTACAGAGTTGGATGCTATATAAACAGCACCTTGCCCAGTACTTGACACTTACTTGTCACAGAATAAGTCAGAGCTCTTATTACCTGATGAGAAATTTAGCAGAAAATTCAACAGGAATACAGTAGATGGCTTCTGCTTCACCCTTACTCACTTGAATATTGCTTCCCATTACAACAATGTGAAATATCTTCTGGACAATTGGGAAATAAAGAAATTTTGCAAATGTGGACAGTGGAGGAAAACAGAAAAGTTTGAGACTGACAAGAAAAATCAAGTGACCCAGTACCAGAAACAGCTCAGTCATAAATATATTTAACTAATTTTTCACTAAAACTAGCACTTTTCTGTGAAGTTGAAACATTTATCATTATTTCCTTAGGGACATTTCATACATGTGCATCCTTGGAGTCAACATTTACTAACATTCATTGGGGATGTCCTATGTAATATGAGTTGTGCTATTTTACATGTATTATATGTCTCCTGTCTGAAGACTACTCTTTGAAACAAGTATTATTTTTATCTATTTAAGTTTTTTGTAATAATTGTATTAGCTATGTCTTCATAATAGCCAATAACATTTTGAAACAAGTATTATTTTTATCTATTTAAGTTTTTTGTAATAATTGTATTAGCTATGTCTTCATAATAGCCAATAACATTTCAGGACTCCAAATTTTGAAATGGCCTTCAAAATACTGAAATTATTCTTAGAAATATAAAAGCTTTAAAAAAAATAAGCTTGAAAAACTTGTTAGAATGCATTAAAATACTCTAAGACTAACACAACCATTAAATTGTGTAATTTTCCTATGCTCTTTTAAATTTTTTTTGCAGTTCAAAAATGATACTTAAAATATCATAATTCTCTGTATCCAGAATATTTTTATTCACAAACAGCCTAATCAGCATTACTTACTCATTTTATATTAAAATTCCATTCAAATTCAGCATTAATCTTGACTGCATTTCATTTCCATGCCACAATATATTTTTATTTCCATATGCATCTTGTCAATGAGATGTTCCGATAAACTATTTTTATTATTTCAACTTCATCAGAGAAAAAAACAAATGTTAACATACCATCATGTAAAAGTATGTATTTTAGAAATCAGAATTTAAATCTTAGGTATTTGAAGTAATAATTAGAGAGATACAATAATTTAGTTTAAGCTTAATAATACTAGATTCTTAAGTCTGTTTGAGAAAGAGTATGATTTATCAATCTTTATTCTTTTGCCAACATAGTTGGAATTGCCACTAAATATTTGATAAATTAATTTACTGAATCCTTATCAATTATTTTCTGTGTGTTTATATGTGTGAACTATCTTAATTTAAAAATCATCTTGTAAAAGACCAAGATTTGAGAATGATTTTTAAATTATTCCAATTTTTAATTTTTAAGACAGATGCTCATTTAATTCAATTCTAATTTCATGATATACCAATTTACATTCATAGATTTATGAGAAAATACAGGAAATGAAAACTACTAAAAAGTAGCTTTTTGGCTTCTTGAATAATACATTCTCTGAATATGAAAAATCCATTTAAAATAAATTTTAAATCACTTTTTATTGATATAATCTGCAAAATTTAAGAAATCCCCAAATTTGTTACCACTCTGTCATGGAGATTATCTAAATAACCTTAAACAACAGTAAGTTACAATTTAACAATTTTCTCATCCATTTCCTTAATCTCTTTTCTGTTCATCATTAGTTCCAATAGTGGAATTATATTACATTGTTGGTTTCAGTGACTTTAAGATACTATTGAATTTACTGTTAGAAAGTTGGTAGGTTAGGCAACAAATTACACTGCCACGTGTGTACCTATGCAACAATATTGTATGTTCTTCACATGTACCCCAAAACCTAAAATGTAATTTAAAAAAAAAAAATAATAAATAACATAAAAAAAAAAAAAAAAAAAAAAAAAAAAAAAAAAAAAATAAAAAAAAACATAAAAAAAAAAAAAAAAAAAGAAAGTTGGTAGGTTAATTGCAAAATCTAGAATCTGTAAACTATTTTACTCAATCCAGACAGGCAATTCCTCCATCCTCTCAGAGAAATCTGTAGTTAACAGCCAATTAAAAGTCAATAAATTATCAGTATCACCTTCAGTTAGTTACTTTACAAAATGGCTATACTGCTTTGGATCTTATTATAAAACTGTTAATCAATGTATTATAAATATATTTCA
This sequence comes from Plecturocebus donacophilus, assembly GCA_004027715.1. NCBI lineage: Eukaryota > Metazoa > Chordata > Mammalia > Primates > Pitheciidae > Plecturocebus > Plecturocebus donacophilus. The sequence goes on from PVKP010000129.1 coordinate 125,389, forward strand.
CATATCTATGAAACTATGAAACTAATGAGGTAGAATTAATTTCTTATAGCCATGAGTAAATGTGTACGTGGAAGAAACTGGGAATGTACATTATTTTATTATAGGAAAATGTAGTCATGAATATGTATCATGCAAGGACACAGTTAATCTTTTAGTCAAAATTTCAATATACTTAAAAGATAAAATCATGATTAAAAGCATGAAACCTAGGTTTCCTTTAGTCCTTCTCTGTAGCTCACTATTTATTCAAAACCACTATGAAGATACACAGCTATAAAAACTGGCAAAGTGAAACAAACTACTTGTGAGATAATACAACCAAGTCATGGCTAGGACCATAATATCAAGCAATCATAATCCTGATTAAGATCCCTAATCCAAGCCATGGGGAACCATGCTTCCTCACATGACCACACCTATGTTCCCATCTATGGAATGTTACAGCTCATTCTACGTCACTGTAAACAATTAGGAGACAAGCAACTACAGGTAGCCCATAAGAGGAAAGTTGTCTAAAAAAAAAAAAAGAAAAAAACTAACTCCCCAAATCCTTAAAAACCTAAAAAAAATTTACGTAACAGGCAGGAGGTTCTTTTATCAAACATATATAAACACATAGACAGTACTCCTGACTCAGAACTACAGTTAGAACCACAGAGTCAGAGCAGGAGAAAATCCCAAAGCAGTAGTTCTACAGATGCAAACAACATTAATTGCAAGAAAATGAGATGGGGGGTAGGCTAGTTACTTTTGATGTTGTTCTGTTTCGTTTTAATTCTGGGTGTAATAAGAAAGTGGGAAGACCAGTTGCAGTGGCTCATGCCTGTAATCCCAACACTTTGGGAGGCCAAGGCAGGTGAATCGCTTGAGCCTAGGAGTTCAAGACCAGCCTGGGCAACATGTCAAAACGCAGTTTCTACTAAAGATACAAAAGTTAGCTGGGTGTGGTGGCACATATCTGTAGGCTCAGCTACTTGGAAGAAGAAAAAAAAAAAAAAAAAGAAAGAAAGGGTGCCTTCCAGGTACCTGGAAAAATTGAGGTAGTTAACACAATTCCTTCCTGGTACCAGACGCTAACAACTGATATATGTGTCCTCTTTCAAAGATTGGGAAACAGAAACAATTCACTAAAAACTATGAGATGTATAAATAATAGTAAATAAATTAACAATAAATATGCTAACTTTCATAGAGTGCTTAATCATGTTTTTAGATATTTAAACTGCATTCACTCATTTAATCCTCCTGAAGTCAGTGGTTATTTCTATTTTATAGATTCAGAAAAAGAAAGCCAGAGAAATTAAGGGAAGTAGCTTTCCCTGAGTCATGGAGCTGACAAAGGTCTGTAAAAGTGTTTCTGTTTTTTTTTTTTAGGTGGGGGTGGGTGTTATTGAGATGGAGTCTCACTTTGTTGCCAGGCAGGACTGCAGGGGCGCGATCTTGGCTCACTGCAACCTCTGCCTTCAGGGTTCAAGCGATTCACTTGCCTCAGCTTCCTGAGTAGCTGGGACTACAGACACACGCCACCACACCCAGCTAATATTTGTATTTTAAGTAGAAACGGGGTTTCACCATGTTGGCCAGGATGGTCTCGATCTCTTGACCTCAGCCTCCCACAGTGCTGGGATTCTAAACATGAGCCACCGCGCCCAGCCAAAAGTACGTTTTAAACTCAGGCATCTTGCTCCAGAGTACACAGGGTTAATACTACACTGTACCTGCTATATACAAGGCTTTAAAAAAAGTGAGACAGTGAAAGATAGATGCTAAAACAACTAGTAGCTGTCTCCCCAGGCCACATGGGAGTCAGACTGTGCAGGAAGCTCATAGGGATAGGAAACAGTGGTAACCAATAATTCTGCATTGCATAGCCATCTTCCTGTTATACTTTTATATACTGTACTTAAAATATAATCTATATAACAAGCAGAATCTTCCTCTAAAGGCACTATAGAACAGCACAGCAGTGAAAAATATTGTTTAAATGGAATTTAAAATGCATTTCTGAAAATAATTGTTTGGTGTCATCAAAAAGTGTCAAGATCAATGAAACAGGAAAATGGGCCATAAAGAGGTTGGCAGAAATAAGAAAAAATGCAAAACAGTCTAAATACCAAGTCTTGATTAAAATTAACATTAAAGGCAATAAAAAGCAGAATTAAAAACATAAAATTGATGATGGGAAGGAGAAATATAGTGCTCTGAAAATAAAGAAGAAAGCCACCGAAAGAAAAGCTACAAGAAACATGATAGGTGTGGGCGAAAGAGAATGGAGTGCAAATCTCCCCATTCCTTCCTCCCTTTCACAAACACTTAACAAGTATTTACCTAGGACTGCCCAAAATTGAAAGTTTCTTTTCTTTAAAATCATGTCCACATTTTTACATAATTTATAAACCGAAAGAAGCAGAACACTTGACTTCATTTTGCTTGGATTTTAATGTCTGCAGAGGAAACAAGAACAGCCTAAACTATATTCAAAGTTATGAATAGTAAGCTTTCTAGAGCTGGGGCAAAGACGGCACAAACCTATAAACCAAAATAAGTCAGTGAAGACCAAACATCATGCAAATGAACCAACATATACATCTTGTTTTGAGCATCAAGGGTGATGAAAACACTAATTAATTAGAGTCCAGTTATTGGCACTGATAACTCCACCAACCTCCTTCAAGACTTGGTACCAATGTTGTCTTTGGCTCTGTCCTCACTATCCTATTTGAAATTTCAACTCACTCTCCAACCAGATCCCACTCAGCTCTGCTTTTATTTATCCTTTGCAGTTACAATCTGCTAATGAACTACACAATTTCTTATGTATTATGACTAGAATGTCAGCTTCTTGAGGGATGGGACATTTTATAATGCTGTTCAGGTACACATTCCAAGAACAGAGAACACTGATGCCTATCAGGCTATCAACAAGTCTTCAATTTATTATGGAGTGAAGTACCTAGGAAGCGGGTGGAGAGCAGGCTGCATACACACAGGAGGAAATAGCAAGCCTCAAGCACTTACACTTAAAGAAGAACCTGAAACATGGTTGGAGTGGTAGATTGGAAGAGAGACTTGTATGCTAAGTCTGGAGATAGTTCTAGTGGCTCTATATTGAGGCTTTGGGCTGTCCAAGGCAAAAGAAAAAGGAGTGGTTGTGTCTAGCATACAGAGCCTTGGAAGCATCTTGAACTTAATTAGACCATTATCTTCTCCATCATCCTCTCCCCAAACCCAGCCACCCCTCCTTCTTCCTCAGCATTTTACCATGAATTGCTTTAAAATTGTATTCTTTTGTCTGGGCACAGTGTCTCACGCCTGTAATCTCAGCACTTTGGAGGTTGAGGTGGTCATGAGTTCAACACCAGCCTGGCCAACGTGGTGAAACTCCATCTCTACTAAAAATACAAAATGTATATAGGCATGGTGGCGCATGCCTGTAATCCCAGCTACTGGGAGGCTGAGGTGGGAAAATCATTTGAGGAAGAGGTTGCAGTGAGCAGAGATCATGCCACTGAACTTCAGCCTAGGCCACAGAGCAAGACTCTGTCTCAAACAACAAAAAAAGATCTTACCATTTATTTCTTTTGATTGTGGAATTGCTAAATTCATAGAATTACATACGTAATTCTCACAGATTTACCATCTAATGTACTCATCCCCATTTCTCTCCCACTTCAACACACACACCATATACACACCCAACACACCACACATGCTACACACCACATACACACATTACACGGCATACACACACACACACAGCATGCGCATACACATCACACACACTATACATACACCATTGGTACTATTCAGAACAGCCACGATGTGGAACAATGTTAATTGTCTATCAATGGATAAATGAATAAAAATAATGTGCTGTATACATACAACAACATATTCTGCCTTTTAAAAGAAGGTAATTTTGTAATATGCAACAAAATGGATGAACCTTGAGAACATTATGCTAAGGGAATAAGCCCATTACAGAAGGGCAGACTACCTTTTAAAAATATTAAATGAAGTTGCAGGGACTATCATGGTTCACTTATCTTAATACTCAGGTCCCAATATTCACAGACTCTATTTTTTTGTCACTGATATATCCCAGCACCCAAAACCATTCTATGTTAATCAGTGCGACCTTCTGTATGTTCTGACAGCAAGGAAGGCTAATCTTCCCGTAATATTCTACTTTGTTTTCAGAAATATCTTGGCTGTTCTTGCACAGTTTCTCTTCCAGATGGAATTTAGAATAAACCTGACAAGTTCTCAGAAAAAAAAGCAACCTGTTGAAATTCTGATTAAGATTGCACTCAATGTTATATGTATTTGGGAAGATTTGACATATTTGAAGTATAGGACCTTTTGTCTAGGAATCTTTTAAGTGTAACCATGTGTCTTTCACTCAGTGTTGTAGTAGGCAGGAGTGCTGTGGCTAGAGCACAGACTCTGTGCGTGTGTGTGTGTGTGTGTGTGTGTGTGTGTGTGTGTTGTGTCTGAATGATGGGGTTTGTGGTATATGTACATGTAGAGTGTGTGTAGTGTGTATATGCGCATGGTGTGTGTGGGGTGTATGTGAATGCTCTGTGTATATGTAGTATGTATAAACATATAACATTGTTTCCACGTTTTGGCTCTTATGAATAGTGCTGATGGTGGTTGCCAGGGGCTGGGAGGACCAAGAAATGAAGAGTCCAATAAGTATAAATTTTCAATTATGCAAAATGAATATGCTTTAGAGATCTGCTGTACAATATTGTGCCCATAGCTAACAATACTGTATTCCACCCTTAACAATCTGTTAGGAGTATATCTCATATTAAGTACTTTTATGATAATAATGTAATAATAACAAGTGAAACAATCTGAATGTTCAGTCTAAGGGGAATGGTTATATAAATCATCATATATTCCATAAAATATTTTATATAGGAAGAGTGTGCCCAATGTAACTAACTTCTATGGAGAAAGCAAGTTACAGTAGGACATATGTGCACATGTAATTTTATATAAATATATTTATATGTATATGTAATCACACCAATATACATTCATACACATAAAATATCTCATTTTTATAAAATAATAACACTAAAACAGCAACAATATCACAGCCAAATGTGTTTGCTTCTATGCATAACCACAGCTAAAATCATCAGATAGCACAGTAAATTATAGACAGTGGGGTCTGCGGTGAAAGAATTTTACTTTTTATTTTGCAGAGTTCTGGTTAATTGAATATTTTAAACAGAAAACAGATTTCATATTTTACTTTTATAATTAAATGCATATTTGCACATGTATCATAGTATCAAATAAAAGGCTTTTTCCAAAAAATCTATTTTCTAATTTAAGATTCATATCAAGTTTTGTGAAATACAACCACACATTAATATCTCAGTTTTACAATTGAGAAAAGTCAAAAGATGCTCCACAGAATGTAACTAAAATGCTTAAGCACCAGACAAGTGACAGCTGCCCACATTTGTCAAGCACCACCCACATTGGGTGGTGCATTGTGTCTATCAGTAAACACTCAATGGCATGAATAAGAGACAGAGTGTTTCCAGAGGCCAGTAATCTTAACATCTAGTTTGAGGCTCTTTCTCCTCCTACACCTTGTACAGATGCGCCCTTTGCTAGACATTACGCAACATGTATATTCTAAAGTTTCTAGACCAGCAATGCTGGAATGGAATGGGCTACAATGAATCTAGAATAAAAATGGGCTGGCTCAGCCAGCTATAGCCACTGATTTTGATGCAAATATTTTGAAAAATATTTTTTTATTCTTAAGATAATATTTTATAAAATTAAACTATATAACTTTTTCTAATAAGTATATTCTGTGACTCTTAAGCACTCTTTCAAATTTAAATTAATAAATTGCAATACTGCTAACAAACTAATCAGCTAGCAGTCTAGGTAACCTATTTTAAATGTTGTCCACATCAGTTCATTCAGCACTGTTATATGGCATACTTTTTCATAATTGTCACAAAAAACCTTTAAAACATGATTTGAATTCAGTGACTCAAACATTAATGAGTAATACAGACTTCTCAAATACTAAATTATTTGCCTGCATTTGATACAAAAGCATGACCCAGGATCCTCAACTGAGTAATGGCCAAAAGGTATTGCTTTATTTAGCAGTCAGGTGTTTAAAAGATACAAAGCAAATAATTATGTCAATCAAACAGTGAAATCATTGAGATAAAATAATAAAGGAAATTGGAATACTTCAATAGCGTCTGGGCAACCTAATTGGAAAATGCATTTTTAATTTTTCTATGAAGGGGTATTTCATGTCCACAGAAATCCACAGAAGCTCTTGAATGTCTACCCATCGTGGAATTTCCCTCTTTTCTGACTGCATCTTGTCAGTGCCATTCCTAGAATGAATCCCTCTATTGTACTAATAGACACTGTACCTCAGCTGTAGACTTCAATTCCTTTAATTCCTCAGATAACCTCACACGATTATGGAATTTAGCACTGCATCCCAACCCTTGTTAAGACACTCATCACAGTTTGCATTTTAATCCATCACCCAGGTTATATACATGATAGCTGGAGAAAAGACACGATAAAACTTGCAATCTAATGAGGAAAAAGAAAAGAGCAATAGAACTATAGCCCAGGATTTTGTGAATTATTCCACAAGGATATTCGAAAGATGCTCTTTTCTTAGAGTTTGAGTTACTGTCATTCATACTTCACTGGGGAATTCCAACTCGTCAAAATCCAATTTCCCAAGCAGAAATTCAATTCTTTCCTTCCACTGTAATGATGCTTTGGGCTCTACACTGATTCAGGAAAGGAGATAAAAGGGAAAACACTTCACAAAGAAATCCAAAAATAAAGCAGCAGGTATTCTTATCTGACTCAAAAAGAGTCCTGCTTTTCAACTGTATATCATAAAAAAGAAACTCATAAATTATTTCGTCTACAAAGTTACCAAATCACTATGAACCATTAAAGACTTTTAGCCTATTTGATGAACTCTGGAATATTGAATAAAAATGCCCTTCATAAGCTAAAGACTTAAAAATTCCACTACATGTGGCAACCGTGTTAATTGCAACAGATTATTGATTTAAAATCTCTAATTTTATAGAACACAGACTTTTTTCTCTTAAATTGTGGAAAATACATCATAATTATGAACAAAGTCCAATTAAGGAATAACACAAGGGTCAGTAAACATCACAGATTTCCTTAAGGCATAAATGTAAGAAGGAAAAAAAACTAAAATTGAAACAGATTCTGGATAGAGAAATCAACATTTTTAATATTAAAAATCTAAATGTAATCTAGTAAAGAGTCACTCTCCCAATCAAAATTGTTTACTGAGGAGCATCGATTTGTGCCAAGGGATATGTATATTGCTGTTCAACAATGTATACTTGTTTGCTAAATTAAAACATAGCATTCATATAGAAAATAAAAGGAAACTATGGCTGTTCAAAAAGTAGACTATTCAAAAAGATGGAGTTTCAATGTAATTATTCCAAGATACTTGTAAATGTTTCTAAGAGGACAGACTTCCTTGATGAAGGTTCCTTAATGTCCTGTGTAATATTCCACCCTTAGTATTACAGGTCTGTATCCCTCACTTCATTGTGAGTTTCCTGATAGCTAGAATGTTGTCTAATCTTCATTTTTATGTCTAATTACACAGTGCTTGGTATATAGCATTGGGTATTAAAAAAGAAAATTCTTCTTTGATAGGAAGAGTAATAGGCCTTCTTTTAAGGATATTCAATACCTCATCATTCACTAGTATTTATTGAATACCTACTATGTGCTCAGCATTGTGCACAAATAGTATGACTACGCACTAAACTATCTTTGAAAATAATGCAAAGTCAGACAATTCATTTGTCTTCAACAATATTTTGTGTTTCACATAAATGGAAATATTCATCAAAAGTAACTATCACACTTGTTCATCAATGAGATTCATCATGACTTTGAGGGCAAGATGCCATTTGGCAAGTTAATCTCCTTTGCTGGGAAATGAAAAGAGAATTTTTCTGTGAGCACTCTTCTAGATATATTTATTCCTGGATCTCTTTCTCTCCTCCACTCAGTCATACTGCAACATATTGCATGCTGCTCTAACTTGGAACAAGCACCAACCTCAAAATTCAATTTGGAGAATCTTAAAAATAGACTGAACATATCATGACAAATCAAACGTTTTGAAATAACACTGTTGGCAAGGTGGTTTCTACTTAAAATTGAAAATGTTAACATTTTGCAAGAAGGTGAATTATTTTTATTGGTAGATATTTTTAAAGAACATCGAAAGGAAATACTGTGCAAGAACAAAAGTTTTAATGTAAAATCAGCTCTCTTAAAGGAAATAAAAACATCAAAGAGAAATGACAACAAAATACATGTCATTTTTTATCTGGCAAAAACAACTGTATCTGACCAGCTTCCTGGTCAGATAAGAAAGCAATGGAAATTCTTACTCAATAACCTGAGATATACAATTGTAGAATATATTAATCTGATTCTTTTAGTTAGATTTGAAATGTCATCTCCCAATTCAGCAAAACCAAACTTTTCTCATAGATTAGCTTTGAGGAGATTCCAGACACCTCCACATTACATTGCTGTAAGTGAACACATAACAGCCCCTGAAAATAGCAAGGCATTCGCTTCAGGAAAAAAAAAAAAATACCATAATGTTTGGGCTCAGAATCTACAGTACAATTGCCTAGAGGCATTAAATCCAATTACATATATTTAATCCATAGCCATTCCCTCTGATACTACTCACTCATTTATTCATTCAACCAGCAAATATTTAAATGTCAGGCTCCCTGTACTACTTGAAGAGCTTACAGAGAAACATATTAATGGTTTTTCACCGATCTCAGGAAAACTTAATCCTCAGTCCAGTTTATGTGTGTATGTGTGTTTATCAGAAACTTCTAGTGGCTAATACTTGGCAAAACTAATATTTTAGAGGTGTTATGTGTTTTAAACTACAAATACAGATTTAGATAACACTTTAGAAGATTTAATTTGATAAGGAATATCTTTTAAAGGATTGGGGGCCGTGTAGTCATGGTAAGCCCAAGCAATCACACTTTTCTGATATACTATTGTCCTGGAAATCATATTTTTTTAAAAAAATAAAGACATTAAAAGGAAGATCAGTCATACGGTGTGGTGTTCCTTGTTTTCATCTGTTTGTATATAGGCCTACAGTTTCTAGCTTTCACCATAAATTGATAAGCATATCCCTAGAAGACACAAACCTGATAGGGTTTATGTAGTAACCTTTGATTATTCAAAATGATTTACTGTCATCAGTGAATATTTTCCGGTGAGTAAAGAGAAGCAGTGAAAAGAAGATTGCAGGTATTGGATTGCCTCAAATAGAGGGGGAAAAAAATACAGTAAAAACTCACCAATATAATACAATCCTTATGACCTAGGCTCGCATTTTTCATGAATTCACTTATTTTCCTCAAATCTTGAAGTCTTTCACTTTTGAATGTCATGATATGAATACTTAGAAACTATACTATATTCTGAGGGGAAAAAACCTTAAACCAGCCTGTGGCCTAAATTTATTCCATTCCCATAAAACAAACCATGTAAAGAAGCAGTTTCCAATGTGCTAATTAGTACAACTCTGGCCTTTCATTTCAAATAAAACTGTTGTAGACATCTTTTTTAAGATTCATCCTAGGGATTTCTGGTAAACATTTATCTTTTTCCTACCTCCATGGTCTCCATTTATAATTATGAGACAACTTTCTTCAGAAAACAGTTTGCCAAGTGGGTTGAAGTATGGTTGACAGCATAATAAACTAAGCAAATATTTTTAGGTAGAATAGTCATTTATTTAAAAACATCCAAATAACGAAAACAGAAAACAATAAAGAAGGAAAACCATTTTGTGAGGTCATAGATCTCGCTGCCTTGGGACTTGGTGATGATCAAAGCAGAGACTGATTCTCCTGGCGAACACAATCATGTACTTTGTGATTGACTGATTTGTTAGTGATTGATTGATTGAATAATCTGCATGGATCCTAACGGACTCCTTTGAAATTCTGCCCGACTTCAATATGTGTGATATGGGGAGAGGATCTAGTATCAGGACAATTGGACTGCAACAACTGTATAAGCTAACAGATTAGCTTGTCAAGGACTCCATGGACTTTGACAGCAGACACGGGACTCCTGAGCGAGAGAAGCAGAAATGTCAGCATAGTTCTTGATCAGTTAGTGCTGATTCCCCAAGCCCTAAATCCACAGGGCAACCCAAAGGGCTAGGCTGAGATTGTATATTTAGTGGGGAGTGTCACTAGAGAGGAGCCCTGACTTTAAGGAGCATACTACTTTTATAATAAATATTAAGCAAGCTTCTGTTCTACCCATGGGGAGACCAAGCATAGCTCAGGCAAGCATGATGCCTTCCTGGGATGCATGGCCTCACTTTCCAAAAATGCCTGCTGCCTAAACAATGCTGAGAAAAGGCACAGGTGAAGGGATAGTCAAGTCCTTGTCATTTTGACACACCCAGGAAGACAAGTAGGAGCACAAGATGACAGCAGTGGACTGCCTTCCAGCAGAACTGAAAACTGTTTTGTTTTTGGGAAGCCACGTGTACAGGACTAGAAATATAAAAGCAGTTAAAAGACAAAACACCCACTTTTACTTTGCCTCCTGAAGAAGCCACATGAGGACAGAATCCCTCATTTGCTTTGCTGACTAATGCAATCTCTGGGCCTTATACAGAATCTCGCCTGTACTGGAGTTTTTCATATATTTTTCTTGAATGAGTAAATGAATTCTGTTTGCCAGTGTACTTGTCACATTCTATTGAGCAATCTGCTGATTAATCACTTAGATTTTGCATATTTTCTCCTTGACTCACTAACCTTGGATGTATCAAAATTTGTCTTGTCCCTATAGACTAATACTGAGGGCTTTCTAGTCTCTGATTTTATGCTCTGGTTCCCAAACCCTTGCTTTAACTCTCCTATCTTTTATCTATTTCAGAGCTTTTATACCACTAGCCTCCTTCTGCTCTCCACAGCCATGGGATCTTACCTCCCATTTTACCCAATTCTCACATCTATCCATCCTGGATAAAGGGGCAGATTTTTGGGTCAGTGTCTAGTTTCAAAATCTGGCCTTGCCATCCACTACCTGTGTGAACTCAGACAAGTTTTTCAACCTCTCTTGAACACACATTCTTCAAATAACAATGATAATAGAATACATCTCACAAGGATTCAATGATGTAAAGCACATGCAACCAGTTTATAGAAAGGCTGGACTCAGAAGGCTTAAAAAAAGAGTAACAAATTTTAATTGCTTCAATCACTTATTTTTAACACCTCCAAAATCAACTTTGGAGGCCTTACCTTCCTCTTCCCTGGATCAAATTTTGGGCATATACTTTAGCACTTTAACGACTTTCAGAAATTGATTAATAAGCAATTCTTAGATGATGTACTTTAAATTACTAAGACTCTAATCTTAACCAATTAAAATTTCAACACTTCCCTAGACCAGGAATGACCAGCAAATCCCACCAGCCAACAGTGGAGTGAGGCTTCTGTCTTTCTCCAGAATTCTTCCCTGTGCTCTTCCAGACTTCCTCCAAGCCCCACCCTCTTCTCACTGAACAGATTCTGGGGCCTCATATTGGAGGGAAGTGGAAAGAATGTGATGATAAGATGAAAGTCTTACTTTGTTAAGATTGTTGAAATACAAATGCTGGTAATCTCTTCTTATTATTTTCTGACTTACTCAAAGTTCACTCTCTCCCCTTTCTGGGGTCTGTCCAACTACCCCATTCTTTGTCAAAACAGGCAGATCCTCCCTGGCAGACCTCTCAAGACTCCCATTCAATTTCCACTGTAAATTCCATACATCCTTTCTCTGCTAGGATCATCACATGCATTAAAAATACATGGACTTGAAAATGTAGGCATTCTAAGTGGCTTATGTTTTCTACATCCCCAAAAACCCCAAATTTTAGACATCAAGAAGAAAAATCTCTTGTATCCTGTGATAACTGATACTTTATAACCTGTTTGACGTTTTGTGGGGGCGATAACCTTCTTCAAAGTCTTTAACCTCACCATGGAACTACAGTGAGAAATGAGACATGCAACATAGCTAAGCATCAGTGTATCTATCATCCTATCCACATGCCCTCCCAGTCATTCTTTTGGGAGGCCTCAGATGAATTCAAGGGCGTCAGATTCAGGATAAGTATGTAAGAGAAATAACAAAAGCAAGTGGAGAAGATGATTGAAGTTTATGCAACAATACCATTAGGAAAACATCAGAAGTGTCAGAGAGGGTACAAATTATCTTTGGTGTCTGCTTCTCTGTTTCCCTAGTAATTTAGTTTCTATTGTAGAATTACTAAAGTTATCATTTGTTCTATAGACCACTGCATTACCTGTGATGTAAAAACAAATATTCCTTGGATACCCTTCTAGTTCTCTGCTTTACATTGGATAATCTGGTCAACGTGTCTTGAACACTGTGCTATTTTTGGGCTTTTTCTGTTAAAACATTTTCTATCTGTCTGTCATGAGAGAGAAGTAAGATCATGCCTCCCAATGACAGCAGTATTTATGAAACACGTCAGATCATTTGCTTTCTTTTTTTCCTACAGGGAATAAAACTGCTTCTAACATATTATTAGTAAGACTTGATAGAACTTGATTTCTGTGAGATCCTCAAACATTATACGTTATTATACATTATATTCCTATTAAAGAATTCTGATAAAATAGTGTTCATTTTTTATTCCTTTATTTTGCTCCAAATTCTCTGCTGCAAATTCTTATTTTCCACATTGCACCATCTTTGAACTCTCTTTATTACTAGACCTATTTATGTTTGAATAGCTAAAGCCTTTCCTTAGCAAGTAGTTCAATAACAAAATCACACATTTTTACACTGAACATCAATAAAAATTTAAAAATTATATGACAATTTGGATTACTTGTGCAAATACCTACATACGTGTGTATATAATGCGAGGACAGAGGATAAAGGGAATTAGTTTAATTTTGCTTTATGTATTTTCTGGCTACTTTTTTACCTTTTCAGAAGCTTATGTTTTAATAAACTAACAATATCTAACATTTGAATGGTGTTTTGCATATCTCAAGGCACTTTTGAATGTATTATTCCAGTAATCAGGTTTGACTTCTACACCAGTCTGTTAATTATGTGAAGAGTACAATATGTTTTCTAAAGAAGGTAACTCTAGTTCCCTAGCTTCATTTGCTCTTCTAATTCCTAATAAAGACTTGCATAAAGTAAACTTACACAATTTAGATTGCTAAATAAAACAAATATTCTTAGCATTTTCCTCATATAAAAGCCCCATGGTATTCCAACAAACAAGGAGATACTCAGTTTAATTTCCCCTGCGGCCACTGTCTTCTTTACTTTACTGATTACTATTAGGCCCTAGGTACATGGTAACTTCTGAGTTTGTTGGTTAAAAAAATCTAATATTCAATGATCCTTGTGCTTTTTGTTTTTTCAATAGTATGCAGCTTGGAAAATAGCCAACAAATGTACCTTCAACAAATTAAAGATTTTGGAGTCAATATAACACAGGACAACCTATAATAGCAAAAGATGACATTCACACCAACAAATTCTCAACCACTTGGTAAAGGTTTCTCAAACCTTAAAACCAAACTTCAGAGCAAGAGTCATAAACTACTCTGAATCAAGAACAGATAATACAGTTTTTGAAAGAACTGCCATAGTCACACTGAGGCAAATTTTGAGTAACCTTTATCTCCAGCATATCCTCATTTTTTTTTTTATCCAGCATGCTGCCTCACTTCTTGAAAATTATCCTTTCAAATATATTTGCTAGTAATTCATAAACCTGAGTTAAAAAAAAAAACACCTCACACTTACATACTGATATTTTCCATCCATCTTAAAATCTATGGAAATTATAACAGCAGAAAACATAAACATATTTAAAATCAGTATTTTAAAAAGAGGAAAAATTCATGACCATGCAAAACATATGTCTATAATAAGTGTTACTGGCCATCTCAAATTGTCTCATCAATATTTATGGGAAAGTCATGAAGAAAAATATTTGAGTGCAATATGACACAGACTAGTTTCAAGGAACCTGAGCAGTACAGCTTGAAGAGTGGGTAAGAGATGCCAACTTACCTACATCTAGATCCACCTCGATATGGCTTTGCCATGTATTAATCACTACTGGTTGTGAGAATTGGACTTGGAAAAGTTTGAGAAAACAAGAAGAATAAGAAGAGAGAAATACATAGATCTGCATTGCTGGGAATAGTCGCATTCACCCTTTACTCCTGATGTCCTAAGGTTTCAAAGAGGCACTCAATGGTTGCTTTAGTGCTGGAGGAGAGAAAAAGAGGGTTCAGTCTCTGCACAGGGTTGAGTCAATTCCTGGTTCAGAAAAGCTCCATGGTATGTTGAAATTCTACTACAGGTTTTGTTTAAATAGAGTATTAAGAAGGCATAAAAAAGAAAAAATAGACTGAAAATTAATTTTTTCAAGACAATGTTAGGAGCAAAAGCCATTAGTGAATGGTAGAGCTCAACAATTCAAAGACAAGAAGTTATATCAATAATACTGTCACTGAAAATGCAAGGAGTATGAAAGAGAGCCTAATTCCACAATGGAATATTAAAAGTTGTTTCCTTTCCTTTCTCGATTCTACAATTATCTTTTCAATATACTTTATAACTACTTTTAAATTTACACACATTTCTCCTAGTGGTCATAAAAACACTTATTGGAAGGTCCAACAAATAAGCCAACCATTATTATTAACAGCATGTTTCCACTTCATACCTCAAAACTACTTTAAGTTATGTAGAAAGCTAAACTTTAGAAGAGCAAATTAATATTGTCTGGCTCATATTTGCAAACACAGCTACTAAATCTGCTTTCTCTGTACCAGTAAATATTATCCCCAGAGATTCCATGTCTAATTCATTTTAGGTTTGCTCTTCAATGAAAAACAATACATTTTATAATTCAATTTTGGCAACTATTTTATTAAACAAAGGGAAATCTATTTTTTCTTGATTATTTTCAGTTAACTAAAATAAAATTCATTTTGTGACTGCTTTATTTATGGTGTACAGCAGTTTGTGATGTAAGCAGAATATATTTTCATTTGATTTGTTTGGGCCAGAGGCAATAAATAATAGAGAAGTCTTAAATACATATATACATATATATATCTGCATCTCACTGGTACAAAATAGAAGATCGTCAAGTACTCAGAAGCAATTTGACAAACTGAAAATAACATGGCGAATGACATTTCCTTCCCCACATAAATGGTGTCCAATAACAAATGATTAATTTATGCAGCTTTGGTGGATAGCATCATTGATCCTTAAAAAACATTTCCTATGTCTCATCAAATACTTCAGAAATGAATGAAATATTTATAAATTTTAGTACTTATTTTTCCAGAAAATTGCTTGACTTTCTATGTCCTTGGTTCCCAAGGGTCCATAGAAAGAAATTTTTATAGTTTTCCTCCCACAGTTCTCAAAGTAACTGGATAAAATGTTTGTTAGAAATATATTGAGATAAAAAAGACTAAATATTTCCAACTGTTGGATATTTTATCCCTAAAAAAATGTAGTGAAAACCCTAATCTAAAAGTACCAGATCTGAAACACTTTACAATAGCCTCAGTATGAGTGAGTTGTGTTTCCACTATGAGCAATCCATTTCCTCAGGAGATGAAGTTCATATTACCATGGTAGTCCTAAAAGACAGATAACTATCAATTTCATGATTAAAACATTGACATCTTAACATTAGCCCTGACATTTAGTCACAGGTCTTAAAATTTATTTACCTCAAATGTGACTGTTATGGGCTGAATTGTGTTTTCTCTTCAAATTCGTATGCTGAAGCCCTAACCCCCAGTATGTCAGAGTGTCACTCTATTTGGAGATAGGGACATTAAACAGGTAATTAAGCTTAAATGAGGCCATTAAGATGGGCTCTAATCCAACCTGACTGGTGTCCTCATTAGAAGGAGAAATTTGAATACAGAGAGACACATTAGGGATGTGTGCCAAGTTCATATTTCTGCTGCTACAATAGAATACCACTTGCTGGGGAATTTATAAAGAAAAGGAGTTTATTTCTCAAAGTTCTGAAGGTGGAGAAGTACAAGGGCACTGTACTGGCATATGGGGAGGGTAAGCCCATTAGCAAAAGGCATCACATGGTGTGGGAGCCAGTGAGCCCTTTACCAGGAGCCCACTCCCCGAGTAACTAACACACTCTCCCCATAACAGCATTAGTTCACCTGTGAGAGTGAATCCCTCATGACCTAGCCATCTCCTAAAGGCCCCACCTCTTAATACTGTTACAATGACAAGTAAGTTTCAGCATGACTTTTGGAAGGGACAAACACGCAAACCACAGGACTTGTGCACAGAGAAAAGATCATGTGAGTACAAGGCAAGAAGGTGGCCATTCATAAGGCAGGAAGGGGGTCCTCAGAAGAACCCAAACTTGCCAACACCTTGATCTTGGACTAGGATCCTCCTGAACTGTGAGGAATCAATTTCTATTAAGATATTCAATCTGTGGAATTTTGTTACTGCAGCCCTAGCAAACTAAAAACAACGACTTTACCACACATCTTGCTATTTACATGAAATTGCATTGTTTGTTTGTGATGGAGTCTCACTCTGTCATCCAGGCTACAGTGCAGTGGCGTGATCTTGGCTCACTACAACCTCCGCCTCCCAAGTTCAAGTGATTCTCCTGCCTCAGCCTCCTGAGAAACTGGGACTAAAGGTGCGTGCCACCACGCCCAGCTAATTTTTTTTGTGTTTTTAGTAGAGACAGGTTTTCACCACATTGGCCAGAATGGTCTCTAACTCCTTACCTCGTGATCCGCCCACCTCGACCTCCCAAAGTGCTGGGATTTCAGGCGTGAGCCACCACTCCTGGCCGATTTTATTTAGTCATCATATATTCTCTATGAGAGACCAGTGTATAGCAGCAGCATTTGGAGTAACATTTCACTCATTTAATGCTGATTTGTCTTATCTGCTATTTGGCACATTTAGACCATAATTCAGTAAAGCCCTCTTCTTCTCACACTGCCATCACCATCACAATATAATCTAACTTTTATTGAGCATATAGTATGTTACAGGCTCTGCCATCATTTAATTCTCACAATGATTCTGTAAGGTAGGTGATATTACTGGGCTCACTTTAACAATTTGTAAACAGACACAAAGAAATTAAGTAACTTAGCCAAGGTTGCAGAGCTAGCTTAAAACACAATGTGGATAGCACAACTTTGCATGCATTCTTTAACCAATATGTTAAAGGGTTTCCAAAACACTACTGTGACTTTTAAAAAATGTGACTATCTTTCATTCTATCTCAATCTTTCTGTTCAAATAATCCATCTTTATGCCAAAGTCATGTCCACTTTTCACTCAAGAATTTTTCTCTTTTATAAAATGTAAAGATTTTTTTGGCTCATATAGATAAGCTAAATCTAAATTTTGTCCAGTTCTGCAACTGTAACAAATAATATTTCTGTGATAAATAAGGCATTTTAAATATTAAGCATTGTTTGAAAACCTTTGAGTTAACATTATTAATTCACAAAACAAATTTATGCTTGTTACAGTTATTGACATATCATTAAGGCAATACCTTCTAATCTAAGTAAGTCATTTTATAAACCTCAAATTTTATCACCCAGCAAGATAATTTAATGATTGAATTTTTATGTAAGGTTTGTAAAATAAAAGAGTGCCATACTCTTTTGTCATTCCTTTATGAATCAATGCTGTATTATTTCATCATTATATATGTTCAAGAAGTCATTTTTGCATCTAATTCAATCAATAATAGTGGTAATCCAAACTCATTCTAAGATTGCAGCATATATAGAATTTAAACTGAGCAAATTAAGAACAATAGAATAATGAGAAGAGTTGCCATTGAGTTTCTTGTATAGAGAAGAAACACCATCTCTTGCAGTTAGGGAGGTAGGGTATAAGGTCACCTGGATTCAAATCCGACTCTAGTACTTAGCAGCTGTGCCAACTTGGGAAAATTATTTCACCTCTTGGTGCCTTAGTTTATCTTCTCTAAAATGAGAATGCTTGAAATGCCTACTTCATGAAGGTTTTATGAAAATTTAATAAGTTAATATTCATATGGCACTTAAGATGTGATTCGAACATATTATCTTCTACATGTGTTTTTTCAAAAGTCATGTAAGTATTATAATTTTGAGATGGATCCAGGGTGTTAGCAGTGGCAGGAGAATATAATAAGGAGCCTTTCTCTTGCTGCATCATGTGAAAGCATATTCCCATGTCTCCTTGTTTCTATCTTTTTCCAAGCAAAACAAAGCATCCGACAAACACAGAATAGATATGCTAACATCACTAAAACCCATTTTAAAAACCTGAGTTACGGCAGTGTGTGGTGGCTCACACCTGTAATCCCAGCACTTTGGGAGGCCAAGGCAGGCAGATTACCTGAGGTCAGGAGCTCGAGACGAGCCTGGCTAACATGGTGAAACCCTATTTCTACTAAAAATACAAAAACTTAGTGGGGCGTGGTGGCAGGTGTCTATAATCCCAGCTATTTGGGAGTCTGAGGCAGGAGAATCGCTTGAATCTGGGAGTTAGAGGTTGCAGTGAGCCGAGATCACGCCATTGCACTCCAGTTTGGGCAACAAGAGCGAAACTCCATCTCAACAAAAAAAAAAAACGAAAAACAACAACAACAAAAAATCTGAATTATGTAAAATGCACTGAAGAAGCAAATACAAACTTTTTTAACAGTCTTATTTCAATTCTATTAAAATGAAAGCCACTTGTTGTTTCAGTGTCTCCTTTGTATATTTCTTAACCAAAGTATACTAAAAGAACTATTTTATGATTTGAATTCAGAGCTCTTGGTTTAAAAGGAAACATGAAGTTTTAATTTAATTTTACCCCAAATCTTCTTTCATATTTGTATACACCCTGGCCAACTGAAAAGTTAAACAAAGTAGGGATAGGCTTCTCTGTGCCTTGATCTGAGTTGTAGAACAATGTGAGACAACCATATCTCTCTTCCAAATCTTTTCACAGAAGGAACACTTTATCATTGTCATGCATGGCACTAGACAGGCAGTTGGGGACACATAAATAAAAAGTAGATATTTTATCATGTCATTTTGCCTTCATTTCTGACCTATAAAATGCATGTTGGATGTGAAAGTGTGTGTGTGTGTGTGTGTGTGTGCCTGTGTCTGTATGTTATGGGAATATGAATATCTATGGCATTATTATGCTACATATCATGACAACTTCAAATGTAAGCCTGGCTTATTTTCAATATCATATGTTGCTTAAGTAAATAATTAAAGCTAATATTAGTTAGCACCTATTAGGGGCCAATCACTGTTCTAACTACTTTACATGTATTAACTCATTTAACCCTTTCAATATCCCTGTGAAATAGGCATTATTATTATCTCTACTTAATATACAAGAAAAAATCCTGATGCATAGATAGATGAGGAACTTTCCCAGAATTACTTGGTTAGCAAGTAGCAGAAGCAAATTTAATCAGGTATTCTGGCTCCTTGGTTCTTCTCAAATATTCCAATGTTTCTTTAAACTATGTCATTCAATAAGACTTCCTAATAATCACTGGACACACAAACATGATGAACATGATGAAGCTCCTAAGATACCTCAAAACTAAATGATAAGTGTATATACTTCAATATCATGGTCAAAAGTCATCACAAAAAGGAGATTTAAAAGTGCAAAGAATTATTTATCCACTTAAATAAGAATGTTCTAAGCACTCAAAACCACTTATCTTAGAAACCAGTTCACCATTTGTTAAACGAATCTAATTAAAATACTGAATAAATGTAATTATACTCTGTAAGGCTCTATTATTGAGCCAATACTAAGTATAAGGTAAACATTGTTGGAGAAATTAAAAGTCACAGATGCACTCCACATTTACATCATAATGTCTATGTTCATTAGATGCATATATTGCAAATAAATTATTAAATGGTTCAGGCAAATAAAAAGTATCTCAATACTGATTTTTTTTGTCAATTTAAGATCTACTTTTAACCTACAATATCATCAGTGGTCAAGAAACAAACCAATCAGAAGCCAAGATCTTGCATGCTATTAAATTCTGCTATCATTTCAGCAATTAGAATGCACATTAAGTGGTACAAATTTCAAAATAGCATCTTCATAGCTAATTCTTGCATCTGTTTTGTTTCATTGTATGCTGCTGCTTTTTTCTTTCTGAGACTATTTTTTCTATCAGAAAATACTAAAATTCAAAGGTAACACTTCCTTGGAAAAGTTATGGACGATAATTTTGTATTCATCTATTAGCTGCAAACTTCGTATAAATAATTGAGCACAAGACGGCAGAAAAAAAGATAGTCATAAGGCTCATTCATGTTCCAGGGTGAATTAATTTCTTATTAGGGCTGTAACAAATTACCACAAACTTATTTGTTACTAAAAAATAGATCATTTTACAGTTCTGTAAATCAAAAACCTGAAACATATCTCACTGGGCTAAAATGAAGGTGCTGGCCAGGCTGCATTCCTTCCTGGGGATTCTAGGCTAGAATCCATTTCCTTGCCTCTCCACCTCCCAAACGTTGCCTTTAGTCTGTCACTCATGGCCTGCTTCCATCTTCAAAGAACCAGTTGTCCTTCTAACATCTCATCACTCTGAAGTTGACTCCTTTGCCTTTCTTGTCCTCATTTAAGAACCACCTGCTATTACTGTGAAAGCCTTCTCCAAGGTAATTCAGAGTAATCTTCCCCTTCTATAGTCAGCTAATTAGCAACTGTAATTCCTTCTGCTGCCTTAATGTCCCTTTGTCATGTAACACAGTATATTTAGCTGTTCTGGGGATAGCATATAAACCTTGGACAGCCATTATTCTTCCTATTACAAAAGATCATTATTTCTTTGCTATTCAGAAATTATTTATGTTATTTCCTTTGTTCAAAAGAGAGGAAAGCCAGAGGGATATCCATTTTTAAATACATATGAATAATATACATGTATAACATTTAAGTATGATAAATATGTATGAAACAAGAAAAACACAAACATAAATATCCTGTTCCCTATATCTGAGAGACCTTGCAAGCTGGAACTCAGGTGCTCCACACCCGGTCCCCAATCCTCCTCACTCTTGCTAACCCACTGCACCAATAACTAGGTTCCTCTTCTCCATCTTCACTAATACTGCCTTGCTCTGAATCCCCTTCACTTTTTGCCTGGACTATTCCTACTGACTGTTACCAGTGGTTTCCTTTCCTAACATCCTTCATACTGATGTGCAGTCATTTTCCATCGTGTAAATCCTATCATGTCCTCTTTGCTTAAAATTGTTGCATCGTTCTCCATCACTTACAGGATAAACTTAAGTCATTTAAGAAAGCAACTGTCTCTGTATCCAGCAGTCATATTACCTAAAGCACAATTGTCTCTCACAACATGGGCACATACACTTGTGCAAGAGTGGGCATGTACACACACACACCTTAATCCATGTTGAAACACTTATTATAACCACAATGTACCAAGCTGCCTTCTGCATTTGTGCCTTTTTCTCTTTGCTGCAATCCCTGCGTGGTGTGTCTCAAAAACTCCTCTTCATAATCCACTTCAAATGTTTATTCATGAGTAAACTATTTCCTGACCTTTCCAAGGTACTACATTTCATTCTTTGTATTCCCACAGTACATGATATACTGCTCTATTACAGTGTGTATCACATTACTCTTGAATATATGTCTTTGCCCCTCTCTCATGAGCACACACAGACACACACACCTGTCTTTTCCTCTCTTCCTTGCCTTTTCCTTTTAACAAGACAAACAGAGGCATGTTTTGAAGCCATAAAAAATAAAATTCTAATACCTCATCATAATCCTAAACTAGTAGAGCACATAAAAGATGCCAACTCTTTGGAAATTAGGTCAAATGAAAGTTTGACTTTGGGAGAGGTCCTAACCATTGCATTATTCAAATCTTACTCTCATAATATCAAGCCTAGTCAGGTTCGGTGGCTCACTCATGTAATCTCAGCACTTTGGGAGGCTGAGGGAGGTGAATCATCTGAGGTCATGAGTTTGAGATCAGCCTGGCCAACATGGTAAAACCTGATCTTTATTAAAAATACAAAAATTAGCTGGGTGTTGGAGGTGGAGGTTGCAGTGAGCCAAGATAGCACCATGCACTCCAGCCTAGGGGATAAACCAAGACTCTGTCTCAAAAAAAAAAAAAAAATACACACACACACACACACACACACACACACACACACACACACACACACACCTCAAGTCTAGTAAACTGGCTTCATAAGTCTCTTAGGATGTTAGGAGAAGCTCTCCTGTTAGAGAGGCCAGTATTTTGAACAACTTTTAGGTTCCTAAGTACCATCTAATGTGGTCCCTTTTTACCAATGATTTCTTTGCACAAGGTCTGCAGAAATCACTTCTGGGCTAGAGGTAAGTGACTTAAAGCCAACACTGTCAAACTTCTCAAATGATTCTGCATGCAATCCCGCTCTAAACTATACAATGAATGGTCAACATATTGTGTGGTTTTCCCTGTACCACACAGAATATAATAAATCATTTAAAAATTAGCAATAATTTTTATTTCATTTCAGAATAAATACTGCTAAGGTTTTATCAGGTACCAACAATTTGCCAAGCACTCTGCTATGAAACTTACACATATTTAATCCTATGACACCTCAGAATTATATTATTATCTCATTTCACATAAGGCAAAACTAAAATTGAGGGTATTGCATTAACCCTTTGGTGCTAAGGTAGCAAAGTCTTAGCCCCCTCCAACAACTAAGCTGATGCCCTAAACAGTAAGTTTTTCTACATCCCAATATACCTGAGGGAAAATATATTTAAGTAATTAGCCACTGTTCTGATCACAGAGAAGGAAAAGAAAAAAGAATTATTTTTAATTTCAACTATAATTTTATAAGAATATTACTGTTTTCCAAAAGGAGCATATGCATATGTATTATGATGGTTGAATACATCAATAATAATTAAGTAAAAATTATCTCAGTTCCTAAACCTATTGCATCATTTACATGATGCTTAGTTATCTTAAGGGAAATCTATCCCTGTCTAATTCTATGACAAATCTCATTATAATGTAATAAGCTAAGAGTTTGAAAGGAGCTTAATGTTTTCAATCATTATAAACAACACTCTCTGACTGATATTGCAGAACATACTTCCTGTCCTAGGGATTTTGTTCTACTAGACAAAAATTATCACATGGAAATCTGTCACTTATTCTTGAAAGAGTTTCAAGGGACAATTTGATCTGTTGTTTTGCTCTGGCCTTTAAATATCTCAATTCCCTACAGTAATCTTGGTAACTACATACTAATTAGAAGCTATGACTGCTAATTCTTTATGTCAATAAAGAAACAAAATGAATTATTACATAATACTTTTTCAGAATTTTTTTTTCAAAATATGAGTTTCAGCAGTGAAACTACAAATAAGAATTTGGTCATACAAACTGAAGAAAACTTTATCATTTAAATAATCAAATTGTGTAGATAGACATAAGAACTCCAGTAAAGATTTAGAATGCAATACAATGTTATAAGTATTATACCTAGCATCTTTTCTTTATGATTTCTAATTATTCCTCTCCTTTGTGAAGAAGAACTAAGAGAGAATAAACTAATAAACAAACTAGGGAATATTCACTACTTGGCATAATAGGAAACAGCGACTATGGATGAAGTGGTTTATTGACGTCGTTTATGAAAGCCCCACATTAAAGCCCCACATACATGTTCATGTTTTATTTTATAACGGCTACCATAAAACCAGTCTCCTTTTTCTCCTCAGTATGTTTTGCCAACCGAGTCTAAATTAAATTAGGACAACTGACTCAGAGAAGCTAGAGTTGAAAAATTCAGTAGGTTTATGCGAAAAATATTTTAAGCCTTTGCAAAAGCATTACTGAAGAAATACATTTCAACAGAAAAAAAAATTAAAATACTCCCGAAGTCCTATGTATTTAAACAGGATATACCACACAGTGGTGGTGGGAGAAAAAGCAGTTACTGATTCAACGAATAATAATACCACTTCCAATATCCCTTATCATGCAGAGCTATAAAAAGGTATCAGTTGGCAGGCAGGAAATGAAGAAGGAGAAAAAGCAAAGTAGAAACAAAAGATAAATAAGATTTGTGACAAAAAAGGAAGATAAGTTGTAAATTTCATAGGACTGTTGGTTTTTGGTTTGCTCTGGGTCAGTAATTTTTGACAGCAGACAACACCAACCTGGCTAACCCAATAAATGCACATGGTTTTCACTAAAGATGGGAAATTTAAAAGAATATTTGCTTAAGTTTGAGACACACACAAACACACCAATCATCACACACACATATATTCACAAATAAGTCACAGAAAAACTGTAGTCAGAGGAAAATAATGAGGCCTATTGCAATGCAATTCAAACATTCTCAATGAAAACGGATTGAAAAGACCCTAGTTACACAAAATGCTTTCATATATGTGCATTATGTACGGAGATATTTGCAGACTGGATTTGCTATTTTGATCCATTGGACAAATTTAGCTCATGTACCAGCTACATCGTTCCAATTTAATGAGAGTGTGTGTGTGTGTGTGTGTGTGTGTGTGTGTGTGTGTGTGTGTGTGTGTGAAAACTGGCTGGAGAGACTAGTGGAAAAATTAGCACAAGATTTCCTTGGAACATTAAGAAATGGAGTGTGCCTGGTATGTGCGATGTCATTTTAAAATAGAACACTAGAACATAATTCCACTCTTCTTAAATTCCTTTTTGTTAATGTGGAGGAAATTTTTTTTTCTATTTATTGCCAATGGATTGCTAAGAAATGTAAAAATAAATACCAAAGATAATAAAATTTCAATCATCTTGGGAACACTGCTAAATGTCTAGTACTGTCATAATCATTTAACTGCAGTATTTTTTTTCAATTGACATTGTAGTTATATATCTTTTCTTCACAGGGACTAGGATATTAATTCTATATAATCATATGAATATTTTCAAAGTACTTATCTGTCCTTACTGAATTTTATTCTAGAGGTACAGTCATATAATTGAAAGAATACTTCCTAAATTAGATATGTGACAATTTCAGAAATGATAAGAACCTGTTTTACTAAACAATGAGGTTTGAAAATTACCATGAAATAGCTGAAATCTTCAGTTTCAAATCCACTAATTAATTAATTAATATGTATGTCAATATGTTATCTGTATGTGTTTTTGTGATGGCCAATAATGAGCAAATCCTTTTGCTCAAGTTCCTTCTCCAGCTATTTTTTAAAGCTCTTGGCAGATGGGGGTGGGGGGTAGGAAAGGGAACTGTGAGACAGTGGAAGAGCACAAGTACTAAGAATCCCTTCTCCTGAGTTCCTTTTTAAAAAGGTTATCGGTCTGAAAAATAAAAATGTTTCTATGTATTACAAAATACAATATGAAGAAAACAAGCTCAGTATTTTGAAAAGAATTTTTGTCTGCCTCATAGGTAACTTTACCTAAACTTTCATTACATCACCACCTTCTCCTGGTACCTTTTCTATCTACTCAAGGTTGTCCTGGTCTAAGGTTTTGTCCTTTCGTATTTCACATAATTACTTGTACCCAAATGGTTTAGTGGAGAACTTCTGCAAACTCCCAAAAGGTCTCTCAAAAGGACTGAATTTCCTTAATCCTAAAATGAATACTGAGATACATAGTGACATTTATAAACATAATGTGTTCTAAATTCATTCAGTATATTTAATTAAATACTATTATTTGATCATTGTTTAGGTTTACTTGTCACATAAAATGCTATGTAAGCTCAACCTTTTATTTTTTAGCAGTCTGTGATATTTAGGAAAGTAAAATAAAGTAAGAAATGTACATATTAAGGAAACATCTAAAAACAAATAATGCCCAATTCTGGGAAGCAAATAGCACCATGATACAGGAATCAGGTACAAATAACATAGATGAATGGTTTAGCAAAATCTCTTCTGCAAAATACTGAGTCCTGAATAGTAAAATAAATTAACCAAGCATCTTTGAAACGATTTTTTTAAAATTTTACCCAACTGAAAACTTGTCAATTATAATTTTTTGTGATATTTACTAAATATTATGAATGCGGCAATTCTTTTGTCCTACAACAAAGAAAAGTTAGCAAAAATAGGCCAGGTGTAGTGGCTCATGCCTGTAATCTCATCACTTTGGAAGGCTGAGGCAGACTGATTGCTTGAGCCTAGGGGTTTGAGACAAGCCTGGGCAACATGGCGAAACCTGGTCTGTACAAAAAAAACAAAACTTAGGCATGGCAGCTTATGCATGTGGTCCCAACTATTCCAGAGGCTAACACAGGAGGATCACTTGGGCAACAGAGTGAGACCCTGTCTCTAAAACAAAAATAAAAAAAAAAGAAAAAGTTAAGAAAAAAGAAAAAGAAAAGTTAAGAAAAATAAAATTCATTGGGAGATGTTAACAAAAATAGAAGGAAAACCTCAACATTTATTTATCTCAATTTTAAATATAAAAGTGTCTAGTTATTGTTATTATAAAATCTTTAAAAATGTGACATGCTAAAGGGCTTATCATGATTTCATAATAGTAACTTTGCATTTGTCTTTTTCCTGTTTCTAATATCTTTATAATTTTAAGATTTTTTCCATGTATTACAGAATAGAGTGTTCCCACTTGGTTTAATATCCACCAAAATATTTGTTCTTTTGCTATTGCAGCAAGTCTTCAAACCAATGAAAACCATTACCCCTCTAAAGGCTATGAATAGTTTTTTCATAAATATTAATTTAAATAATTAAATCTTAAAATAAGCTAAAATTTGGTCAAAAATTATATCAGTTGTTTCTAAATAAATATGTTAATATTTAGAAATATTTTATAGAGTATGTTACAGTTACCCTTCTGACCATATATTGGTACCTTAAAACACTGAAGCAATGCAAATGATCAAAATTTAAATGGGCATAGCCTTCTTAGTCCAATTGTCATAAAAGTAGTCTTTGGAGATGAGATGAAATGAAGCAGAAATTGCATGGAAATTTATATGTATTTGAAGAAATTAGTTCTATTCTATAAAATACCCTTTAAAGAATTTGTCCTGGACCAGTCAGTTGTTTCATTTTGAGAATATATGTCGCTTCTAAAATAATATGCTAGAAGCTAATTATGAGTGCCAAATGAGAGTCAGTCTACTTGGAAGTGATATAAAAATATTACCGAATAAAATTATTAAAAATAATAAACCAAGATAGCAATATGCATCTTTGGTAGCTTAACATGTCAAAATAACATTTGAAAACCTTCTTTGCAGATCATTGGGATGATATATATGGAAATATGAACTCCAAGAAAATGACAGAATTGAAGAACAACATCAGGCAATTATGAAGTGGTTATATTAATAGTTGGATAGTAAGTATAAAATTAGTGAAGACTAATGCATTTGTAACTAAAAAGTCATTCTCTGACAAAGTATTGAAGAAAGTTAACATCTCATAATGACTACACAATGCTTTTAGTAGATATAATTTACATATTAAGACATTCTTCAAGTGTGAATATCAGACAATCAATTTAATAACGCTTCAAAACTTCTGAAAATGAATAAATGAAATATGTGCAACCTAAGAAAAAGATAGGTATGAATTATTAAAAGAACACTAAAATACGGAATACTAGTGATATCAATGTCAGAATAAAAATACATTAATTGAAACACTATATCACATGACTCTGACTTAACCATCCTTGTAGAAGAGCAAGTGAATTTGGCAGCACCATGGACCTAAACTGGAAATTATTCTGAAAACAAAGTAAATCTCTGGATCATTAAATCTCTCTCTAAACCCTACATACCTAATATCCTAATGTTGCCTTTAATCTCCCCCCAAACATCTATTTTCATAATCACACTTAAGCCAACTATGTAGCAAAACAGCCCATCCTCCAAAAATACACATCATACTTAACCACCACACACATGTACATGATCTTAAAATTTAAATTTCAGTGCTAATCTCAGCAGGTAATCAAAAAGAAAGCAATTCTATGATACAATGTGTAGGGAAATACAGTAAGTTATGCAAGCAGATGCTTATATATTAAAAGCAAAGACTAAATGCATTAAAATAATTGATATTAACAAATGTTAATTTCAATAGTCAAAATGTGCTGTTTTCCCCAGTTACATGTGATAACTTTTCACCAAAGGTTTCTTTTTTATCCTTAATTTATTTCACTGTTTTTTATCAATCTATTCAAGGCATTATGTGATTTTGCTTTTTATGGATTCATGGACTGCAGATCATATAACACTAAATATTCCAATGATTTTTCTAGAATAAGGTATATCTAAACTTGGAAATACTACTTTAAAACAAAATTGTGTTAATAAAATTATTTTGGGAAAAAATTCATCACACTTGGTTAACTCCACAGTTTGTATGATTGAAGTTTTCTGTGACTTTTAGACACTGAGAGCGAATACATTAAGTAAGACTTGAAGTTTGCTGCAGCCATCTCTAATTAGGTTTACAAGAAATGGTCTCTGAAAATAAAAGTGTAGGGATAATAATGCAGAATGACTGCCAGCTTTCAGATCACTCTTATTTTCTCAGTTAATGTTCAAACCAGATTAAATATTTTAAACATTCATTCGTTAGCTACAGTACAATTTTTTTAACAATTTGAGGAAAAGTAAAAGGTTAAAACAACCATGCAGCATTGTACTTTCAAAAATCCTATTTCAAGAACAAAACCAACATTTAAAGTAGATTTTATAATACTTGTGTTTCAACCATTACAAATTCCATGAAGTATTTTAATACCCATGAAAACACATTAGGATTTTCATATATTTCAATGTATGTAACAAATTAAAAAATGAACTGAGATTAAAAAATCCCTCACCATAGTGATTCTTAGTCTTTGTCTCTTATTCTCTCTCTTTTTTATGATGCACAAGCCTATATGTAAGGAGTGGGAACAGGAAAATGAGACTGATCCACTCAGAACAATATTTGGTATATAAAATACAAAACTATTCTGTCTTTTTGCAAAACAGTAAACCATTTATCACTATTTGAATTGTTGCTTAAATTTAAATTGTCATTACAAATGATTAGCTGATGTCCATGTTGATTTACGGCTTTACTCTAGGCCAGTCAATCATTTTTCTCAGTATCAATGTATGTATTTTTAGCATCTTGACAACATATCTTTCATTTCTGTCTTTGCATCTGTTTCTAGCACACATGGAGTTAAATGTCCTCAACCTTGGGTGGTTTCTCCAATTGCACATAAGCAATAGGAATTCAAGATAGGATATTCCTCTAATACTTAGTAACAAATGACCGTTGGTGTGAAGCCACCACTAGTGTACCCCAGGGTTTCTATTTAGTAATTTGCACAGTGCCCCAACCTTGCTAGTATCAATTCCTCCCTTAAGGCTTAGAGGAGTACAACCCATGACCCCAATCTAAGGTACGGTCCTGCCATCTCTCAACAATACTGTCTAGTTCCTAGAGTGTATTTGCCTCTTGAACAGTATTGAACTGTTCCTTTTCTACTGATTCTGAAAACATTCCAGCCATGTTAAACACAGCTGATACCAACTGCAATGGAGCGCATTTGCTTGATAACTGATCCACGGTATAAGGGGCTCTATCTTTTGGAATAGACAACCTCTCTATTCCTGTGGTTGACTCTGCCCTATTCTGCATACTCACCTTTATCCTTTCTGCTGCCCTACTTCAGTAGTTCCAAACTTTCCTCTAGATTCCTGCTCAATGAAATCAAGTTAGCTTTTCATAGGACCACTCCATGTTTATAAAGTAATTCTCTAGTATTTTCACCTACTACTTTCATGCTTTCAGATTTTATATTTAAATATCTGATATATTTGCAATTTAGTTTATGTAAGTGACTTAGGCATCCAAATTTATTTTTTCTTCCAGATGATTGTTCACTTGTTCCAATATCATTTATTGAAAAGTTCTGTTTTACATCAAGGAAAGAGTCAATAGCTTTTCTTCCCCTTCCTCTTCCAGATAAATTGCGTTTAACAAATAACCATTAAAACTTATCTTCTTGGGCAGGCATGATGGCTCACACCTATAATCCCAGCACTCTGTGAGGCTGAGGAGGGCAGATCACTTGAGGTCAGGAGTTTGAGATCAGCCTGGCCAACATGGTGAAACCATGTCTTTACTACAAATAACAAAAATTAGCCAGGCATGGTGGCACGTGCCTATAATCTTGCTACTGGGGAGGCTGAGGCAGGAGAATCACTTGAACCTGGGAGGTTGAGGTTGCAGTCAGCCAAGATTGTGCCGCTGCACTCCAGCCTGGGCAGCAGAGCAAGACTTCATCTCAAAAAAAAAAATCCTCTTGAGACTTATGGTCTATGAAAATAAATTTAATATTTTTACAAGCACAAATTTATCACATAAATCAAATTCTTTTTGCACCTTCAAAATTATGTGTTGAGTATTTTGTTGTAGAAGAAGTGTCATCTGGAGACTACAATAGGGAATAACAAAGCTACTTTTCTAGTGAATGAAAATTAGAGGATCTTTATGGATCCTTATGATTCCTAACCTACTCCTACTTTCCAAAATTCCAAAGCAACAATAATAAAAACTAAGAATTAAAAAGAATCGGCAGTGGAATAAATGAAATAGACTTAGGACAACTCATTTAAATCACAAAATCATCTATTTAACAGTGGAAGGAAATAATCAAGATAATGCACGATAATATACACTTAAAACACTACAGGCAAGGAAGAAAGAGAAAAATAAAAAATGGAGGCAAAAAATCCCCTTCCTCAAATTTCTTCAAGCTACCAAAAATGCTCCTCCCAGTTTACAAGAGCTGTGATGGAATATAATAAAAGAACCAGGAATTTTCTGAAAATAATAGAATTTTAAATAATTTTAAATAATAGAATAATAAAATTCAGAAAATAATAGAATTTTCCACCAACATGAATTCTACTCATCTTTCTAAGAAGTCTCAGTGATACAAATTCTTCACAAACTACTTTAGTGTATAATATCTGGAATTTCAAAGAAGATTGTTCAGAGAGTAATTAAAGGCATAGCTATGTACTAAGGAGAGGGTGTGAGGAAGCAAAATAAAGCTCATGATTATAAATGATTTGTAAATATGTATAACTGAAAATTGTAGATTGTTAAATTGCCTCCCTATGACATATTCGTCTCCTCAGTTAAGGTGTGCAACTCATTCTGAAACTTAATCTATCATTAGAAATACTTTTTCAGAACCAGTAATAATATAGGACTGAAGATATAATCATCATATTTAAAACATCTTTTAAAAGGCTTGAATTTATTACAGAAAAATTCTTCATTAAAACTATCAACGATGGAATGATGCCAATGGGCAAAATTTATTAGTTTTGGGATTCATAAAGCTTTCCTTCCACCAATTTCTGCAGTAATTCATATAACCACAGAATAGTGGGATAGTATATAGAGTCCATAAAAAAAAGGTAAAGGATGTACTAGCAGTTAAACAGGATTTGCATTCTCAGCTAAAATAAATTTGATTGAATTACAATTCTATTTATGAAATTTGTGGCACAAATGAGTGAAAATTACTGAATAAACAAAAAGTAAAGAGATTTATAGTTTAATGAAAAGTGATAGTTAAGACTTATTTCAAACAAATTCTTATAAAAGCCTTATCTAGTACAGCCAAGATATTAATAACCTATGATTAGCTTAGTAACCCTCTGGCAGATACAATAATAAAGTCTAACATCTACTCAACATAGTAGTGCAGTTTTCACATCAGCAGATAGATGGACCCTATAAAAATAAAAATAGGCTGGGTGTGGTGGCTCGAACTTGTAATCCCAGTACTTTGGGAGGCTGAGGCAGGAGGATCACGATGTCAGGAGTTTGAGAACAGCCTGGTCAATATGGTGAACACTCATCTCTCTGAAAATACAAAAACTAGCTGGTTGTGGTGGTGTATCCTTGTAGTCCCAGCTATTTGGGAGGCTGAGGCAGAAGAATTGCTTTAACCCGAGAAGCAGAGGTGTCAGTGAGCCAAGATCATGCCACTGTACTCCAGCATGGGCAACAGAGTGAGATTCTGTCTCAAAATAAAATAAAATTAAAACAAATAAAGAACTATGGATCGTTTTTATTAAAATTTCCTTTTATCTACTTTGGATAACCTGGACAAACCTCTAAAATCAATACCAGTTTCTTTGAATATTGAACTTTAGCATCACAGCAGAAGAAAACCTGCAACCTATATCTATTCTAAGTTTCTTACTATATATTCTTCAGATCACAATGATATACCATAGCATAAGTACATTACAGTCAGACCTGTTAAAATATATTATTGCTTACGTAAGAAACTGAAAAACAGTGTCTATAAAAAGTGGTCGGAATGAAAATAGTTAAACTGGTTAATGCAGGTTTTCCACCCTTTCTCACTTCATCACTCCTTACTGTTTCAGTAATTTTGCTCATTATACCCCTTTGCCAAAAGAAATATCTAGTTGTTCTACTTCTTAAGTAGTTAAATTCAAACACCTACTAATTACATATGTCCTTAACAACTTGATAGTCATATTTAAAACTAGTACACATAAGTAGAAAAATGTCATTTTATTTCATTCTTTAGTAGCCACAGTTACTTACTAATGGCATGTATGGGCCTGTTTGGCGCCACACCATTTCTGTAATCTTAGAATCATACTAAACATCATCACCCTCATTTTCTGTTCCACATTGATTTTTCCTCTACTATTTGCTTTTTCATCACAGCAACTGTCAAAAATGCAGCTTTGCAAAGATAGGACATCATAAAAAGTAATGTGATGTGCTATAATGTTGAAACTGTGAACTAACTAGAGCTAGTAGTTTCCAGGATGTATGTAAATGTTACTGTATTTTCCTTGAAGATTAAAATATTACACAGCCACTCAAGAGCTCACTGGAGTGCCGTGGTGCCCAGTTAGGGAACCATTAGGCTAAATATTAATATAATCACAACAATAAAATTCACTGTTAGGACTCTGATAACTGCAAATATTCACTAGTTTCAAAAAATACTAAGTTTTATGTGGTAGGAATAAATAGAACCAAAATCAAAGATTATTAAGTTCACAAATGCATATTGAGTGCCAACTATATGCGAAGCAGTATGCTAGGCAGCAGAAAAACAGTTGGCAACCAGGCAGAATAAGTCACTTCTTTTTAGACTTTACATTCTAACAAGAGAAATTAATTCAAAACATGTATACAAATATTCATTTTATAGTTGGTTTTGGTAAAAAGTGCCACAAAGGAGACTTTGATAGACTAATAAGATAGAATAACTTGAGAATGAATAAAGGCTGAAAGGAGTCAAGTTATTTCAGGGGTAAAAGAAGCCTTCCTAAATAAGCAAATAACATTTGCAGTAAGCTCTAAAGCAGTGGTTCTCAATTGAAGGTGAGTTTGCTCCCCATGGGGCACTTGGCAAATTTCTTTCGGTTGCCATAACCAGGGCTGTGGAGAATGCTACAGGCACTATGGGGGGTAGAGGCTAGGGATGCTGTTAAACACCTAAAATGCATAGCATAGACCTCAACTCTTCCCCCTGACAAACTACCTGACCCTAAACGTCAATAGTGCCCACCTTGAGAAATATGTTCTTAAAAGGATGAAAGCTATAGGCCCACATAGAGAAAATCCAATGGAGAAGAAAAAGATTCCATTTTATTTCATCTTGACACCACATTAGCTTCTAAGCCTTATTAGGTAGACACAGACAAGCGACTAGAATCATTCTGATGGCAGCAATTTTAAAAGGTGTATTCTATGATATTTATGCTTTTAATAAAGTTCTCACAAAACTGTCAGAAATGTGAATCCCAAAGTTACAGATATAATGGAATAGGTATTGTCATTAAATTATTTCACTTTATTATCACAATAGTTCTGCAAAGCTTTGGAATTGTCATGTTACAGATGAAGAAACTAAGGCTTGGAGAAATTAAATTTCTAATCTGAGAAGAAAATTCACGGTAAAATGAAAATTTCTCTGCACTTTCCCTGAGACCACTTACAAGGCATTGTATTACCCCCTTCCCTCAACCTTTTTATTTCTCTAGGCCAAAGAGCTTAAAGCTTTCCATCCCTCTCAATAACCAACTGAGGCTATTTACAACATTTTAAAGTCAATAGCCAATGTAATGTAATGGCAACAATTAAGAATCTCACATCCATTGTCATTACCAATTTGTTTTCCTCTTTCCAATACTGTTTTCTTTATGTGGGCACCAGGAAGCGGAGTTCCTCTTACCATATTATTTTGCGAATTAGTCATAAGATTTTATTTATTTCTCCCATCAACTCTTTAAGATAGAAGATATTATAAAACCTATTTTAAAAAAGGAAACTGAGGGTAATTGGCTTTGCTGGGAACACTTTTGTAAATAACTGACTATCAGGTTTTAATAAATCTAATCTAGAACTTCCTTATTATAACTGGCTACCTCCCTTATCTTCAGCAAGGCTTAATTCCTGGCCCAGTCTCCAGGGGCCTGTGTATAAATCAGGAATGTGAAACTGGTAAGACTGAACCTCCTCTAAATGCCTCTACTTCTAGATTAATGTCACTATCCAACAAACTCCTCAAACTATGACAACATTTGTTATTTGACACATAATATTAAAGGCACTTTTTTCATTACATTGAATCAGATCAGAGCCTTGCAAAACAATTTCATTACAAGGTTTATTTGTTTCCTATTATTGTTGTAACAAATTGCCACAAACTTAATGGTTTAAATCAACACATGTTAATTACCTTACTATCTGGAGATCAGAAGTATAACACCAAGGCATTGAGGGGGCTGTGTTCCTGCTGGAGGCTCCAAGGGAGAGTTCATTCTTTGCCTATTCTAGCCTCTAGAGGTTACCCACATTCCTTGACTAGTGGACACATCAATCTGTCCTTTATTTTCATCATTATATCCACTTCTCAGACTGTTTTTTTTTTGGTATAAAGACTCTCTGATGTCATTAGGTACACCTGGATAATCTAGGATAACATCCCCATCTTATGGCACTTAACATAACCACATCTGCAAAATCTCTTTTGCCATGTAAGGTAATATATTCACAGGTTCTGGGAATTATGACCTGGACATCTTTAAGGAGTCATTTTTCTGCTTACTACAAAAGGTAAATTTTAAAAAGCAAGTACCCTAACTAATTACATTTTATGTCATTCTCATATGATCTGATATACCCATTTCCAGAAGTTAAAAAAGTGATTCAAATTTAATGATAGAAATTAAATTACTCCCTTTAAAGTACAAAATAAAGTCAAAACATGCTATTTTGTTCAACATGTTTGTATGTCCTAGAAAGCATAATAAAATAAGATGTAATTAAAAGACACATTAGGATGCAGAGACCCAATATTATAATGTTGACAGTTCCTCTAAATAAATCTAAAAGTGCAATGAAATTCTAACCAGCATCATAGTAAGCCTTCTTCTAGAGCTTGACTATAAGCTGATCCTAAAATTATACAAGCAATCAAATGACAAAAATAATGATGGGGCATATGCCCACAAGATATCATGGCTTATTTTACAGTTGCAGTAATTAAATTAGTAGGGATTGATATAGGGATAGACATACATATCTCTGAGGAAGATAAAACCTAAAAACACATGCCAATATGAACAGAAACTTGTGAAGGTAGACGTGACATTACAGTTTGATGGAGAAAATACGCTCAATTTCTTCTGTTAAAGTCAACTCTCCATACTAAAAACAAAGATGAAGTTATATCATTACCTCATATAATACTGATAAATGAATTCTAAAAGGATTACAAACCAAAAAGTAAAAAGCTAACCTGGGCAACATAGTGACATCCTGTCTCTACACAAATAATAATTTTTTTAATAGCCAGGGTGTTGGCCTAAGCCTGTAATCCTAACTACTTGGGAAGCTGAGGTGGGAGTATCAGTTCAGCCCAGGAGGTTGAGACTACTCCATTGAAGATTATACCACTGTATATCACTACAATCCAGGCTGTGTGGCAAAATGAGATTCTGTCAAGAAATTGAGAGAAAGAAGGAAAGAGAGAGAAGTGAAAAGCAAAACTTCACATTAAAAAAAAAAGAATTCCCTTAAAGTAATTAATATTCCTTTCAAAAAGCAATTAATTTTAAAGGAAGAGACCAATGAATTTAATAATAAACTGAAAGCTACTATACAACAAAAAATCCTGCATAAATATTTAAAGCCCAAAACTTAGAGAAAACAGTCATAACACACATATCTCATAGAAGGTTATGTCAGAAAATAATAAATATCTCCTACAAGTTAGCAAATAATAGATAATTCAGAAGATAATCAAATGACTAATAATTACACGAATAAAAGTTAAACTATACTAGGATCAGAAAAATATAAATTAAAACAATGACAGTGTAACATATTATAGTAACCTAACCGGCCCAAAATTTTAAAGATTTAATAACACCAGTGCTGGTTAGGATGTGTTACTTCTAGAGTTCATGAATAACTGATAAGAGTGTAATTGGAGTAATCACTTTGCAGTGCAATTTGGCAATGTGTTACAGTATTTAGAAAATCTGTTGACGTATATTGCCTACTACTCAGCACTTCTTTAAATAGCTCTGTAAACTTCACTTCTAAAATCCTGTCTTCTGTAATGAAACATCTAAAATAATATGCATTTCAGAGACACTGGTTGATATGTAAAATTAGAAACAAATAATCCATTAATAAAATACTGATTATTGAACACTCTTTCATAACATGTAAGACTGTTCCAGTAGTTCAAATACATGAACAAAATTTTATTTTTTGAAAAATACAATAAAGTTAAAGAAACAAATTGCAAATGATACAATTTACCCACATTTTAAAAGTAGAACAATCAATATTCATTTTTATGGGATTTTATAAATATAATGAAAATAAAAATCAATACACGGAATTGAATTTCCTTGGAAGAATTGAGAAGTGGAAGAAAAGGTGCTTAGGTCTTAGGGATTACATACATAGATATGTATCTATAGATAGATATATTTTTTAAAAGAAAACATTAACAAATATTTCAAACAGTACAAAACAAATATTTCAAAATATAAACAACTATTACATCTGAATGCTATATACACAAAGATTTCTTCTTACCTATATGTTTGAAATATATTTTACAAATAAAATTAAGTTGAATTTAAAACCAATATGAAGCCCCTTTAGGTAAATTGCAAAAAAAAAAAAAAAAAAAAACAAAACCAAACCAAAACAAAAAACAGCCCAAATGATAAAAAGAAGACTTCTAAAACCATTATCAATATCAAAAAATCCTTCTGGTGCATTAGAGAGTCATTCTCAGTCCAAACCCAAGATTGAAGTAAAAGTTCGACAATGCAAAGAAATAAGAATGAAATTCAGTGTCCCAGCAGTAGGAGTTGTTGCAGTGTTCACTTCAATTCTACACAATCCTGTGTTTTCCCAGCCATGAGACTTGCTCTGTGTTGGCTACAGATATGAACATTATAAATGGACATTTATTAGAAGGATTAGGAGTACCATCTGTTCCTGAGTCAGCAAAAACAGAGAAATTCCACCAACCATTTTATTTCTTTGCTTATGACACTTGTTTTTCTGTTGTCAGAGGCCTCTAGGGCAAATCTCAGAGTCCAATCAACAGTATAGAGAAGCAAACTTGAAATAACTAAACATAATGCCCTGAAGAAAAAGCTTAAAAAAGAGCTGTCAAGACAGATACTTTAGAATACCCTTTTCCTTAAAACTGGGCTCTCGATCGGTTCAACTGCCCTCTTTCATATTCAGTTTAATGTTTAATCTAATATGGAGATCAGCATTTGATACAAATTAGCTTTTCAAGTCAAGAAAAGCAGCTTTCTCCCTTAACACATATCACCTGATATGCAAGACTGCAATTTCTCCAGAGACATCCTGTATTAGTACACAAGTGTATTTTACTGGGGAGCCATGGGGTTTCCCATCTGTGGAGTCACAAACCAACTAGGGATTGAAAATACTCAGAAAAAAAAATGGATAGTCGTGTCTGCACTGAACATGTACAGACATTTTTTCTAGTCATTCTTTTCTAAACAATATAGTATAACAGCTATTTATATAGCATTTACATTGTGTTAGGTATTGTAAGTGATCTAGAGAGGAATTTAAAGTATACGGGAGGATGTGCACAGGTTATAAGCAAATACTGTGTAATTTTATATCAGAAATTTGAGCACCCACATATTTTGGTACCCGAGGGAGGTCCTCATACCAATCCCTTCCAGATACCAAGAAACAACTGTACTATGTTGTATGTTTGTCTTTACTTTTTATTCAATTGCATTTAATGTATCTAGAAGTCAACACAAAGTATAAATTCTAAACAATGTTACTGATCAAGTGTCATACTAGCCATAATAAAAACAATCCTTACTCTGAAATTCTGCAATTTCCCCTAAGAAGCTCTGCAAATGCACTCAGCTTAAACACAGGGAGCAAGGGTCAAGAGATTCTCTATTGTTAAGAAATTTTAAAATGTCTGAAATAGAAGAACCTGATCTAGTAGAAATTATGTTCAATAAACTTGAAATGCTGAATACTTCTCAAATACTAAGTATATAATTTTTTAAATGCCATCTGCTATGATGTGAATATTCATGTCCTCCCAAAATTCATGTGTTAAAATGTGATATCCAGTTTGATAGTATTAAGAGGCAGGGTCTTTGAGAAGTGATTCAGTCATGAGGGCTCCATCCTCATGAATGGAATGATTGCCCTTATAAAAGGAGGTTTCAGGGAGCTCCTTTGCTCCATCATGTGAGGACATACCAACAGTTTACCATTGTTGAAGTGGAGAGGGAGCCCTCACCAGCTACCAAATATGCCCGTATTGCATATTTCAAAGGATTTTTTAGAAAAAAAAAAAAAAAAAAAACTCCTTTTTTCTAATTCTTACTACATAATAAGATCTCATGTAGAGAAAAACAAAAACAAAAACAAAATATGCACAAATATAGAACGGGGAGTTATAGAGAGAAATTTACAGAGGGGGAAAAGGGCACAGAATTAATTTAGTTGGGTAAAAATTGTATTTTATGCTCCCATTCCTCCTTTTGATACTCTTGAAGCACTATTTCTGATAAGGGAACAGCTTGAATCAGCCTTTGCAATACTAAACTTTCTTCCCAAAAATATTTACCTCACTTATTTTACTGCTCTTACAAATAGAAAACCAGTAGCTTTCCTTAGTTGTTCATGTTGAAAAAAGCCACTCAGCCTTCCCAAAACACAAAACAAAGACAGGAAAGGCATTCTGTAGAATTCAAATGCCTTGACTTACATTCTTGATTTATAATATTTTTTTGCTGTGAAAATATATACATAATACTTTGACATTTAAAAGGACCTTTAAATTTTATTTTTAATTTATTTATAATAAATTGTGAAGTTATTTTTTACACATTTTCTTGGAAGAATACATGAACTTAGAGATGAGTTCAATTTTTCCAAGATTATATACTTTCCAATTGTGTATTTAAGTCAAAATCCTCTCACATATAGCTTATTCTCTTTCTACAGTACAAATGTCTTAGGTGTCAAATTTGTAAATTTGCTTTTTTCCTAAATATTAAACTGAAAATGAAGGACTTTGCTCTATTATATGACATAATACTTTTAATGAAAATGGCACTATGAAAATATTGCTCATAGCACCAGTTTTATAAAACCTAATATTATATATCTATTTGATATTCGCTAAATTACCAAACATGAGCCACAATTTGGCTGGAGTATATCAGAGCATAAGTACATAATACAGTGTTATTTTGAAAACTAAAATACCAAGTGTAAAGTATTTTAGCTAGAACCTTGCCTATAAGAAATAACATATATGACAATTGCCACTATCATCATTATTATTTATCTGGTTAGGTAATGGTTAACTCTAGTTGATACTGATATCAAGTTCTGTAGTTTATTCAAAAGGAAGACTGTAAGAAGAATTGATCAAATATCAATAATAAGAAAGCACTTAATAGGTGTGCTACTTACATAAAGGTAAACCCATCTGTATATCTACTAATCACAATATAAAGACACTGAAGACTGAAAGGAAAAAAGTTCTGCCCCAAAGTAAAATCTTTAGAGGTAGACAATGTGCAAGAAAAATGGTATATTTTAAATGTAACAGAAATTGTTTTAACGTTTTCGATATATTTGTATCTCTATCAATTATTCCTAATTCACATATGAAAAAAACTCAAGGAAACTTTTATTAATTACTATCAGAAAGCTAATACAAGACAGAACCAAATCTAAATACCCCACCCTATCACACTAGGCTTTAGATGGAATTATTTGTTATATTTTCTACTTTCCTTTTGTATAAATTCATTTCTAAGCAAACTTAAAAAGCAATAAAGAATGTATTAGTTTGCATTCAGTTTCAAGCAAAGAAGAAAAGCAGATTTGTGAAAACAATGTGATTAAGAACCTTGGGACAGAATATGTATACCCTCATAGATTTTATGAACATAAAAAGCTGACCATGGTCAGAAATAATCTAGTATGCTGGAATAAAAATAAAAATTACTTAAATTTGATTACCTCCTATAACTACATTTATTTACAGGTATCCTTAACCTTTTTTGTGGCATGGATTCCTTAGGAAGAGTAATGTTTGTAAATGCACAATAGATTTTGTAAAATAGTAGAATATTTGAAAATTTAGCAACAAAACTCTTAAAAAAAAAGAAACACAGATCACAGAACTTATTCAAATGAAAACTGGAGTATACTCACATGTTGAATTTAACAAAACAAATCAAGACTCATTAATGTAAGCTTATATCTCAAGAAGCTAAACAGAAATGCTAAATCAATCTCAAGAAGTAGAAGAAAAAAGAATGTTAATAGAATAAATTAATGGCAAATATGGCAGATAAACAATGGAGAAATTCAATAAATTCAAAAGTTTATTCTCTGAAAAACCTTAAAAATGTGGAAAAACCACTAGCAATACTGATGGGAAGAAAAAAGGAGAAACTATACATTTCCAGTTATAGTGATGAAAAGAGATATATCACTACAGATCTTGCAAATATTATAAAAATAATAGAAAGTTATCACAAACAACTTTACATCAATAAATTTGACAACTTAGAATAAATAAACAAATTCCTTGGAAATATAACTCACCCAAGCCAATACAAGAAAAAGTAGAAAATCTTAATAGTGTTATATCTGATTTAAAAACTAAATTTGCAATAAAAACTTGCTACATTTAAAATTCCAACCTCAGATAACTTCACAAGCAAACTTCATCAAATATTTAAAGCAGAAATAATATCAATTTTATGCAAATTCTTAAAAATAGGGAAATGTTTACCAACTAGTTTTATGAGACTTGTATAGCCTCATGACAAACTTCACAAGGACATTATGTATAATTTTCACTGAAGAAAAAATCCTGTAAGCTAATATCTCATAAAAATAGACATGTAAGTCCTAAGTAAAATAGTTACAATTCAAATTCACCAAGATATAAAAAGGATATTATACCATGTATTGAAGTATTATTAAAGAACTGTTTACTAAAGATTTTTTGAAGGAGTGCTAGGTTAATTAAATATTCAAACATCAATGTAATTTATCACGTTAATGGCATAAAAATATCAATAGATTGAGAAATAGTATTTGATAATTATTAATATTTATTTACAATACAAAAAGGGACAAGATGAGGACTTTGTAAGTCTTTGCAATTGTTCTATAAATCACAAACTATTCTAAAGTAAAAAACTTATTTAAAAAATAGTAGTGGAAAAATTGGCAAAAATCAAGTAAGATTCATAGTAAAAAATTATGGAGTCGATATTAATTTTCTGTTTCTGATCATTGTAGTATGATTCTGGAAGACAGTAACATTAAAAGCTAGGTTAAGTGTAAGTGGGAACTCTACTAATGATGTAACTTTTTTGTGAAATAATTTCAAAATAATGTGTTTTCTAGAAAAGAAGGATAAGGCAAATTTCATGAATAAATGAATAAATGTATGCATTATACAACTAAACTAAATGCATAATTTTTTGAAATGTCTTCTGAATGATGTTTAAAATCTGTCATTTATAAATGCCACAGAGTCAGCCCTTTCTAACACCTGCAGTACCTTCTAGAAGGCTTTTCCATCTCCATTCTTTCAGAGTTGTCAAATACACAATTTTTAAATGCAATTTTAAAACCGTGATAAAAACTGTTCATGTAGTTACAAAATAAACCAAAATATTCAGGATCTGAAATTGTAATATAAAACACAGTAAGTATGAGAAAAAATAATTCCACTAAAAATTAAAACTTGAGTGAAGGACCGATATTTATACTTCAGCACTAAAATCTGGAACAAACTCGAC
The DNA here is from genome assembly GCA_004027715.1 of Plecturocebus donacophilus. Lineage (NCBI taxonomy): Eukaryota > Metazoa > Chordata > Mammalia > Primates > Pitheciidae > Plecturocebus > Plecturocebus donacophilus. Next base: position 168,048 of record PVKP010000129.1, read on the forward strand.
AATTAATCATATATGATTTCTTACAATCTTGAATGTGCATAAAGGCAACAATAAATAAATAACAAATTAAATAAGGACTTTTTCCTAATATTAGTATCAACAGGATTTTAACAAGCCGACATGCCATGCTGTTTCTAAATGGCTTGAGTCAATCAGAATGCTTCTATTAATAAATACTACTGTCATCCATTTCTGCGGTAGTATAATTGGTATAACCTATTTGGAAAGCAACAGGGGACTTTCATATCACTGGCCTTTGACTTTATAATTATAGTTTTAGCAATCCATTACAAAGAAATATTTTAATCACTATAAAAGTCTTGCTACAAAACAATGGTCATTGCATTATACATCATTAGAAAAAAATTCTTATCCAATATGAGAAAATTAGTGTCTTCATCTGAGGTCAATAATGCTAACCAAATAGGATTGTTGTCTTAGAACAATAACTGATACATAAAGATTGCTCAATATTATTTTTATTAACCATATCACATACTGATGGGTCATATATTTTTAATGTTTAGACAATTGTTTTGTTTCACATAATTATTTTGTTATTGTTTCTCTTCAGGATTTTTTATGATACAGAAGTTTTAATGTGTGTAAAGTCACAGTAGCAGCTTCCTTTACTTATAGTGTTCTATATGTTTATGTAGCTTAACAGAATCTCAAGCTAACTCTTTGTCATATGTGTACAATTATTGTCCCCAATTTACAGCTGGAGAGATCAAGGATAGAGAGGTATTAAGAGTTATACAGAATCTTACCAATAGTAAATATTTGAAAAATTTTTGGACCTAACAAGTAATGTGTACTTGAAAATTCAGAAATAGTAAATATTTAGGAAAACTTAGTGATTAGCCATTACTGGGATCATCATAGAAAGTTTCATAATATTTCCTATTTTTATAATTAAGGATGTACCATATAAATAATTTTTAGTAAATTAAGAGTTTACAGAATTTTGTTTTAACTAAAACCATATATCTCTCCATTTCTTCAAGTTTTTAAAATCCTTCAAAGCTCCATACTTTTCATTTTGTCTGTCTTTCACATTCTTTCTTAGATGTATTCATCTGTATTTTGTGGTTTATGTGGTAGTTTATGTTGTTATTATGAATGGATTTGATTTTTTTCATCACATTTCCTAGTTGACTACAGCTATTGCACAGAAAAATTATTATTTTTTGTTGTATTACTTTTATAATGACAATAACACTTTTTAAAGAAAATCTCAATTTGAGTATACCAAAGTGTTTCTACATTCAAGAATTTTTTTTCAGCACTTAAGATAACATCAAGCTATTTTATTTGTATGGAAATATATAAGAATAAATTACTTTATAATGAAAATAAAGGAGGTTACATTGCCTTTAAAATTAATGTGTTTAAATCCTAACCCCAATTTCTCAGAGTGTCACTGTATTGACAAGAGTCTTTAAAGAGGTGGCACTTCAGTTAAAATGAAGTAATTAGGGTGCTCTAATCTAATATGACTGTTGTCTTTATCAGAAGATAAGATTAGGTCACACACAAACACAGAGGGAAAAGTATGTGAAGACACATGGAGAAGATCCCATCTATAAGCCAAGCAGAGAGCTCAGAAGAAACCAGCCCCACTGACACCTTAATCCTGGGCTTCCAGCCTCCAGAATGTTAGAAAAAAAAAATTCTATGGCTTAAGCCACCTTGTTTGGTACTTTATTAAGACAGACCTAACGAACTACTATAATAAAAATAAAATCATTTTTTTTCTGAAGTATATAATTCTTTAATTGTTTTACGTATTATGAGAGACTACTTTAACCTTTCATGACCTAACTCTATAGATACTGAAACTAAAATGAAGTCTTTGTCAATCACTTAATTAATTATAGCAGTATAATTGTGTACAAATAAAACATAGGGAAACTCTTATTTCATTTACATGTTGCACATAATGTTTATATATTCTATTATTTAATATTGTTCAATAGGAGAAATATGAGAAACAATATAACTTCTGGGAATGCAACATCTTAATCAGAGGACATACTTGCTTTATTCCTATTCACTAGGCTATCTTCCACAAGACATTTACAATAAACTAATATTTTAAGCATGATTTTCAGTTTTGAGTCCATACAAAGGTAAATTAATAAGCATTTATGTCAGAGGTTATGGTCATTAATCAGCTGGTTTGGAGATAGGGAGACTGTTATGAGTTATTCAGGTAGGTCCAATCTAATCACATGGGTTTACACGCCAAGGAAGAGACAGAATGTCAGAGAGCCAAGACATGAGAAAAACTTGACTTCTATTGCTGTCTTCAAAGATGGAGGAAATGGGTGAAGAAATAAAAAAAGAAAAAGTAATTATATATTTGCACTCACTACTACTCCCTCAAAAATAATCTGTTCCCACTTTACAGACAAGGGAAAATGAGTATGAGGAAATTTATGTTACTTTGGCAAGATCATAAAACTATGCGATCTAACCGGCAGCCAAACACATTTTAAAATAAAGGAAAGCACAAAACACATAATCTTGCAGTACAACCCTCTGACATGGGATACATCTTCACAGAGTTAAACATTTCAAGTCATGTCTATGCAAAATTATCACAATCAGAGGCAACAAAAAATTTATTTTTCTTATTTGCCCACAACATGCCTGCTGAATGTTGAGTTTGACAGAGAATTAGATTACCATTCTAAGGTCTGGCAAACTGACTACCTGCATGAACCATAACGAAGCAGAGCTGCTAAAACTTTTGAGCGTATCCTACTTTTCCACAGGCATGTAGATGAGCCTGCTATAAATGCACATATCTCAGAAAGCTTTAATTAATTTTGAGGGGGGTGTCTCTTGGTTTCATCCAAATGCATTTGAAAGGTCTGTTCTTGACAGTGAATCTATTATTTAGTGTTCAGTGGCTACATTTCTAAACGATAATTTATAACAAATTAATGGCTTCTGTAAGAACAGCTTGACTTCTGCATGGGCTCAGTTCACTCCACCACTGCCCATTCCAAATGAAAACAAAAGTAGTGATTCTCAGCACACAGCACATCTGGTAACTTAAAAATTAAAAGGGAATAATATCTGCTGATATTGGAGAATAAAAATATTGGTAGTTCTCTATTGCAGTAAGTCAGGTCAGCTGAAACTTGCAAAGTTTCAAACTTGCAAAGTGGCTTGCAATGTTTACAAGCCACTTCATTTTTCACTGTAAAGTGAGGGGAAAGTCACGTAGCTGACAGATAGCTGTTAATATGTCCATATCAGTGATGTGATCTGTGTTTTCTAGTATGTTGATCTGTCTTCTCACTGACAGCCGTGGTTAAAATAAACATTTGAATTTTATCACTGTTTCTTGAGGATGTAAGTCATTTATTTTATTTTCCTAATACAACCCAATGAAGAAGAGCATAGGTTTCTAAGAAATCTGTCAATTGATATATGACTGATAATGTTCAATTCACTCATATTTACTTTAAACTAGCTATCTTACAATTGGACGAGTTTGGTCCAAGGCATTGGACAAAGGGCACTGGGCATCCCAGAAATGTCATGCAGAACTGCTTCCTCACTTGCTCTCACTAGATGACATCACACTCCATAACAGGAGTTTATGAGTTTACTTTTGAAAGGAAAACCCAGCTTTTAACAGAAACCTCACATATAATTTTCTACTTTTCATTTCTTAAACAGAAAAAGGAAGGAGCACTATCATACCTTCAGTATGCCAATGTATTTTTTATTTTTTGCAAGTTATATTTGAAAGGCCTCTATATCCCTGGCACATGAAAGAAAGAAGAAAATAAATCAAGTGATTTAAAGTTAATTTTAAAATAAAAGTCACATTATAGTTATTTTTTAAGAGTGTTATTTAGTCAGTTTATTTAGGTATGAATTGGGTCCATGAATGGCATTCAAGTGAAAGAAGTTATTTCATAACTTTTCAAAAAAAACAAAAATAATCTAACATGGTTTATTTCTTCTTGTTACACAGCATTGATAGAAAATTTTAAATTAGTCATGTGTTATATTTTGTAATGGGAGATTGAGGCAGGGGCCCTTTAAAATCTCTAGGGTTTTATTAGAGTCCCAAAGAGGCATACTTTACCCAGAATACTTAAAGAACATTGGGTTTGGTGAGAACTGGTCTGGATTCTTCCTGACCAAGCCCATGTAATTGACCAAAAATTGACTATTTTTCTGTCTTGGCCACTGAAATCTTTCACCTTATTTCCCCAAATCACAGTCCCTGGTATTCGGCTCCCAGCGGCCAGACGTCACCCATCAAACATCAAGCCTTTATCTGGGGGTCCTATAAGTTTTAGCTGAAGGTTCTTCTACTCCCAAGACCTACAATTCTAATTTCATTTCTCTTAGAAAATTAACTCCATGCTGGACTATTCAACTTTTTAAATTAAAGTAATAACCTTTCCTTTCCCTAATCTGGAATAGGCATGAAACCACAAAGCTGTTTACTTGTAATGGGGATGGGGGTAAGATAGAGAGAGCTCAGACTTGTAAAAACATTAAAGAAAGGGGGAGAATACAGATTAGTATCACTCCTCCCCAATGGGTCCACAGTAACAAAAAAATACTGGGCACTAGTTTTTTTCTTAAAAATATACCTTCTTATATAAATTTTGTAAATACATACATAAGAAAAGATTTAAAATGAAGAATAATATTAATTAAACCTTCTCAATTTCCCCCTCAAAAAAATCCTTTTTTAACATTTTTTAAATTTTACTTTAATTTCTCGGTTATATGTGCAGATCGTGCAGGATTGTTATGTAGGTATATACATGCCATGGTGGTTTGTTTCATCTATTCCCCCAACATCTACAAAAAAATTCTTTAATCTCATCTCTTACAACTCTTCTACTTTACAAATTACTCTATAAGAACTAGGGACCATAGTCCTAATCATACTAGCATATTAGTAAAAGGAGTAATTGTTAATAACTCAAAGGGTGTGTTTTATGACATATATAATATTGACTTCCTTGGAGAGGCAAATCATAAACTATTATCTATAGTTACTAAGAAATGAACTGAAATAATTATTCTTAATAACTACAAAATATAGCTCTCAAGTGCTTTATACAATAAAAATGTGCTATAAGTTTGGTGTGTGCTACCTGTTATACAAAAGTAATGGGACTTCCCTGTTCTTTCAACAGCAGCAGCAGGAAGTAGTTTTCCTGTCTGAAGTTCTTACTGTCTTATTCTTGTTTTACAAGAGGCAGACTAGATTGTATTGCTAAGATCCAAGCAACTTGCTATTATTGCTGATTTAGATAATGCTGTCCATATTTTTGTGATGTAATGACTTAGGGAATATATTTCGCAAATGATTTTCCAGGAAGTTATAGAAAGAAAACCTCCAAGTGGAAGAGTTTGGTGCCTATTAATTTTCTATGTAGTTTTTTAAAAACATTATGAATATTCTTGTGCTCCCTGTGATTCCTTTCCTAAATAATTCAAAATTCAAATATCTTAAAATATTTGAAACCATACACATATATGCATATATATATATATATATATATATATATATATATATCTGTGTGTATACACACACACAAACACACATATACAGTTGGCCCTCCATATACGCAGGCTCTTCATACATGAATTCAACCAAGCTCAAATAGAAAATATTTGTAAAAAAACAATACAATAATAAAAATAATATAAATAAAAATCAATATAACACCTATTTACATAGCATTTATTTCATACCAGGTGTTAAAAGTAATCTAGAGATTATTTAAAGTATATAGGAGGATGTACATAGGTTATACAGTTCACCCTTAAACAATTGTGGGGGCTGGGGTTTCCAACTTACCATGCAGCAAAACTTTACATAAAACATTTTACTCTCCAAAACTTAACCATTCAATCATTGACTGGAAACCTTATCAATAACTTGAACAGACAATTAACAAATATTTTAATATGTTTATATATTGAATTATTACAATAAAGTAATCTGGAGAATAAAAATATTATTAAAAACCATCATAAGGAAGAGAAAATCTATTTACTATTCATTAAGTAGAAGTGGGTCATCATAAAGGTGTTCATTCTTGTCATGTTCAAGTTGAATAGGTTGAGAAAAAGAGGAAGAATTGGTCTTGATGCTTCGGATAGCTACCTAGGGAACAGTGGTACGGCATTTCTACACCTCCCAGACAGCAAAGGGAGACCTAGGAGGCCATTACTCCACCCCTGCCTAGCAGTAAGAAAGCTAGGATATCAATGACGGCTGAGTGGGAATCAAACTTCTATCCACACCTGACAATTAGGATGTGGTACTTCACCTTTCTCTACTCAAACAGTATGAAAGGAAGCAAGCTAAATCAGAAAATTTAGATAAGATCAAGTTTCAAATGATGTCCAGGTTTCAACTGAAAATCTCTACTCATCGCAAGAACCATAAAGATAAATGTTAAAGCCAACAGACGGCCAAATGAAGATGACAAAGGTGTGAGACTTCTTTGGAGAAAAGTTTTAAAGCAGATATTTTAAAAATGCATTAATGAGCAATTGTAATCACCCTTGAAACAGTGACAAAATAGTGGCAGCAAAGAAATGCAAAATATAAAGATGAACCAAATGAAAATTTTAGAACTCAAAAACACAATATCTGAAATAAAAATTACCAAGGACAGAGAAGTACATTAAATAATGATAAAACAGTCAATCCACCAAGAAGATATAGCAATCCTAAATGTGTATACACTAACAGCAGAGATAAAAAAAATGTGTGAAATAAAATATAATCAAAGTGAAAGAAGAAATACACTAACTGGCAGCAATAAAGACTTTTGCACCCATCTTTCCACAATTAATAGAACAATTACCCAAAAACCTAGTAAGGTTATAGAAGAACTCCAGACACCACAAACCAATAGGATCTAATTGAAAAAAAAAAAAAATTCCACCAACCAACATCAAATACATAATTCTTTCAAGTAACAACAGAGCATGTATCACGATAGAGCCCATACTGGGCCATAGAACAAGCCCCAGCAAATGTAGGAGGTTTCAAATGAGGCAGAGTGTGTTCCCTGAACACAATGAAATCAAACAAGAAACCAGTGACAGAAAGATTATGGAAAAATTCCCAAACAGAAACCAAACAACATACTTCTAAATAGTCCATGGGTCAAAGAAGAAGTCTCAAGGAAAATAAGAAATACGCTAAACTGCACTAAAATGAAAATACAACATAACTAAATTAGAGCAACACAGTTAAAGCAGTGCTGAGATGGAAACTTATAGCACTAAATAAATCCAAAGCAAGCAGATGGAAAGAAACAATAAAGACAAGAGCAAAATCAATAAAATTTAAAACAGTAACAACTAAAAAAATCAATGTGACAAGTACCTGGTTGTTGGAAATGATCCATAAAATTAATAAACCTTTAGCAAAGAAAGGAAGAAGATGCAAATTACCAATATCAGTAATGAAACAGAGAATATCACTATAGATAATGCAGACATCGGAAAGTAAACAAAGGAATATAATACATAATTCTACATATATAAGTTTGACAACCTAGAGGAAATGAACTAATTCCTTAAGAAACATGAACTATCAAAACACAGTATGAAATAGAACATTTAAATAGTCATATAGCCATAAAGAAATTTGATTCCTAATTTTAAAATGCCCAAATAAAAAACCTTCAGGCTGATTTCACTGTAGAATTTTATAAAACATTTAAAGAAGAATTAATATTAGTTATAAACAATATCTTCCAAAAAAAAAAAACCCAAAAGTTTACCCAGTTCACTTTTTGAAGTATTACCCTAATACCAAAGCCAAACAAAATCGGTATAAAAAAGAAAACCACACATTAATATCCCTCATGAATTTAGCTATAAAAATTTCCAACAAATATAAGCAAATAGAATTCAGCAACATATAAAAAGAATTATACACCATAACCAGGTAGGGTTTATTATTCCAGGCTTGCAAAGCTGGTTCAATATTCAAAATTGAAAGTGCAATATTCAATTTAAAATGCAATATTAACTAACTGAAGAGAAACAGCTCAGAATCATATCAGCTGATGTGTAAATAATACTAATATTTAACAAAATTCAGTACCTATTCATAATAAAAACACTTAGAAAATAGGAATAGTTGGGCACTTTCTCAACTTTATAAAGAATATCTACAAAACTATATATAATATTATATTTAATAGTAAAAGATTGAAGGCTGCTTTTTAAGATGGTGAATAAGGCAAGAATGTCCACACCTATCACTCTTATTCAACATAGTGCTGAAAGTTCAAGATTCCACATTATGGGGGGAAAAAAATAACACAGAAAATGTGTTCACATTGAAAAGAGAAAAATAAAACTGCTTTTTCAGGGATTATATGATTTTCTATGTAAGAGAAATTGGCAAACCTTTAAATACAAAACCTCTTGGAACAATATGTGAGATCAACAAGTTTACAAATATAAGCGAAACATAAAAAGAATCAATTTTACTCTTATACACTTGCAATGAATGAGCATATAGACACTAAAACAAAGAAAAGACATCATGCATAATCACTCAAAAGAATACTCAAGAGTAAATCTGACAAAATGTATACAATTACAAAACATAGCTGAAAAATAAAGAAGATCTAAATAAACAGAAATACCTCCCATGTTCATAGATTGGAAGACAATACTCTTAAGCTTTCAAAACTAGTCAAAACTATTGACAGATTCTATGCAATTCCTATCAAGACCTCAATGGCATTTTTTGAAAAACTAGAAAAACCAATCTTAAAATTCATTTGGAATTTCAAGAGACTTCAAATAGCCAAAACAACCATGAAAAATAATCATGAAAAATGATGGAAGACTCATACTTCCTGATTTTAAAATTTACTATAAGGCTACAGTAATAAAAACAGTGTGGTACTGGTATATAGAGAAATAAAGACCAATGTAATAGAATAGAGAGCCCAAAAATAAACCCTATGTACATGGTCAAATAATTTTTGACAAAGATGTCAAGACCATTTAATGAGAGAAAGGACAGTCTTTGCTACAAATGATGCTGAGGAAACCTAATATCCACATGTAAAAGAATGAAGTTGGAATTTTACATTACACCATACACAAAAATTAATGAAAACGAATCAAAGACCTAAATGTAAGAATTTAAACCATGAAACTCTTAGAAGAAAACACGTGGCAAAAGCTTACAACATTGATTAAGTCAGTGACTTTTCAGCTATGATACAAAAGGTAAAGATAACAAAACAAAATGAAAGACAAATTGGACTTAATGAAAACCTTTTTTTTTTTTGCTTCAAAAGACACTATCAATAAAGTAAAAAAGGCAACCCACAGAATGAAAGAAAATATTTGCAAATCATATATCCAATAAAGAATTGACATCCCATGTATGGAGAGAATTTCTAAAACTCAACTATAAAAAAATAACCCAATTCAAAAATGAGAGAACTTGAACAGACAATTTCCAAAGAAAATAAACAAATGGCTAATAAGCATGAAAAGATATCCAATATCAGTCATCACTAGTGAACTCCAAATCAAAACTATAATGACATACTACCTCAGATCAATTAGGATGACTAGTATCAAAACAGAAAATAACGAGTGTTGGTGGAACATGTACAAGAATTTTAACCCTTGTGCACTGTTGATGGGAATATAAAAGGGCACAACTGCTGTAGAGGACTATGGTGGTTCCTCCAAACATTTAAAATAAAATTTCCATATGACCTGGCAATTTTACCTCTGAGTATATACTCAAAATACCTGAAAGCAGGGTCTCAAAGAGATATTTGTACACCCATGTTCACTACAGCAGTATTCACATTAGCTAAAGCATGGAAGCCATGCAAGTACCTATCAACAAATGAAGGGATAAGCAAAATGTGGTATATACATACAGTGGAATATTACACAGCCTTAAAATGGAAGACAATTCTGACACATGCTACAACATGAATAAATCTTAAGGACATTTTGGTAAGCAAAATAAGTCTATTATAAAAAGACAAATATTATATGATCCCACATAGATGATGTACTTCGAGTAGGTTAAATAATAGGGCCAGAAAACCAAATGGTGGTTTCCAGGGACTGATGTGTCTGGGAGGATGAGGAGTTATTATTTAACAGGTACAGAGCTTCAGTTTTAAGATGTAAATAATTATGGAGAGGGATGGTAGTGACAACTGCACATCATTGTGAATATATTTAACACTACGGAACTGTATATTTTAAATAGTTAAGATGTAAATTTTATGTGTATTTTATCACAAAAAAATACAGGACTTGTATGCTGAAAACTACAAAATTCATAAAAATGTCTTAGCTGCTGATTGTATGTACTCTTTCTTGCTTCCCGGGATTGTTATGGACTCATTTCTTTGCACATATATTTCTCTGTCATTTCAAAGAAATTTGGAGAAAGAGGGGAGCTAAACTCATATGTTTAATCTGCCATCATAAACTGCAAGTCAATCTTCTAAATTCTGTTTTCAGTTATGATTTCCCACATAATTATTGTAAATTCATTTTACTTAGATTTTCATCTGATTCTACCTACTTCCATAAGCAGAAGATTTGAATGAATCTTCCCAATAACAATAAAACAATTTGATGTTGATAATTTTTAAGGCCATTGATTCTCTGTCAATCATTTTAAGGAAGACCAAAACAAAGAGCCTAAATGGAAAAAATAAATAAACCATTAAATTACAACACTATAACACTAGAAAATGACATATCAAAGTTAACAAAAACATAATTTGTTTATAAGGTACTTTGAATTAAACTCATCAGGCAAATGTAGGTCAAAAAAGGGCTTATCCTTTATCCTGGAGATAAGCAGTTATCAGAATGTGGTTTGTGGTCAGAATGCAAGTGTTCATATCTCAGACGCACCATTAATTAGCTGTTTGACTTTGAAGAAGTTAATCTTTCTTACTATCAGATTCATCTAATATCAAATGTAATAACAGTTTATACCTCATAAGGTGTGTGAGGCTTAATAATCTATAAAAATACTTAAAGACCAGCATCTGACAATTTCTCAATAAATACCTCCTACGATTATTAAAAGCTGTGTTTCTCAGAAACTCTACAGGGATTGGTTCCCAGAAACTCAGACTGAGTATTCTCTCAACATTAATTCTAGTTACAGGATTCTCTAGAAACCTATATTGCGCTGAGTGAAATATTCAGCTATTTGGTACCCAGTATAAACACTGAAAAAAGGTGGCTAAAGAGCTTTGTACTCGTCTTATTTGCAATTTGCATGGTTTTCTATTTGACAAGTCAGGTGGAGAGCTAGAACTGGTAGATTCTGACAATCCAAAACTTGTGGTTTTGATTTCATCTCATGTACCACATTAAAATGATTTTGTACTGATTTTCTATGCAAGAATTGTCATTTTTGATTATATAAAACTTTCACCAAAAAAATATAGAAAGGAGATTAAAAAGAGAGTCAGTGCTAAAACAGACTCTTTAAAAGCAAAAGCCTACCATCTGTAGCAGGAGGACTTTATAAAACCCAGGGGTGTCTTCTTACCCAACTGTCAACACCAGGAAACATGCCAAAGGGACAGATGCTAAAACTGGAAAGTCTCATCTAGGGCGTGACATCAGAGTCCTATAATTTCTCTCTAAAAAGGCAACAGTCACCACAATGGCAAGGAGATATTATTTAAAAAAACAAAACACCCTCCTTAATGAAGAATGGCTTCCATTAAATAGTTACACTACTAAAATTCTACTAACAAAAATGAACATACTGGTCTGTGGGATGGGAGGTAAAATCTGCACTCTATTGAACAAGTTTCTAAGAGACCAGCAGATACCTTTTTAATCACTGGCAACAACAGGGAACATATGATCAATCAGAGAAATAATAACAGAAGCCATTACTAAAAATAGTTTCCAATCCTAGCACAGAGTTGAAGAAAAATAAGGAAATCTCTCCATCTGTTTTAACAATACACTGACAAGCATGTGATAATAAAAATTGTTAACTCAAAGGTAACAACCAGCATTAAAAATGAAAAATAATCTATAATTACTATTATTACCTGGGGAGTTTATGTTTACTTCATTTCATTTTACTTTAAGGTGAATAGATAAAGAGATTTTTCTTCTCCTCAGTCAGTCCTTTCCATTTCTATAGCTCACTGCTTCTCGTTTCTATTTACAGAGAAGAAAACTATATATGTCCCTATAGGACACAATGCCATATTAGTTGCTGAACACATATGAAAATATTGTATTATTTGCCAGCTAGTGAAGTAAAGATAGAAAAGACACATTTGTCAAAACATATTTGGTGGGCTGAATCTTGAAGCATTAGCCTGAGTATGCTTCTGTATACATTTTGTGCACACTTCTCATTCTGTAATCTGAAGGGAACCCCAGTTTGTGAGCTAATTTTCTTATCCTCTGCCCATATTAAAACAATGACTCAAGGAAGCTTCAAGCCTTTAGACATAGAAGTATTTGAAAGACTCAGATGTATGTATGAGTCATTCTGTTCCAAAAGCCAAGACAGGATGAAGGTTGGGAGTCTCTGGAGAGTAGGAAATTATAGTTACATGAAAGGGAAGATGGAGAAAGATGGTCCTTCCCCAAGTGGTAATAAGGAAGGCAAATGGCAGGAGACAGTAGAGAAAAAAACATTGTGTGAGAGCACCAACTCTTCACTCTTGGAAAATTAAATTGGACGCTTATTCTGAGAATCTTAAATAGAGACTGGGAACTTGAACTCTTTATGTGGGAATGAGGACATGAAAGAAAAAATATCTTGCGCTCTATCCAATGTGAAATTTTGGACATGGTTAAAAATTTTCTCAGGAGATGGTACAGTGGTTATCATATAAAAATAACACTTAGTTCTCTGTAGTAATTTAAGACCTCTTTTTGCATAGGAAATAGTATAATAGGTTAATACTCCCACATGCTACAGATTTTATAAACTCCCTTCTACTAAAAAGTACAAAAATAGTACCTGAGGTTCTACCCACCCCCACAGAAGTAACTTTAGAAGATTAGAAGTCTGAAAGTTATTTTTTCCTTAACTATATAATTTATGATTTCTGCTTTCTAGTTTTTTTAAATAAGTACAGCATTAACAATAATAAAGTAATTCAACATAAGAACTTTGGGTGGGTTTCTAAAATATTTACTAATGTAGTCACCATTTCCATGTTAATCATTCCCTCTGGTACTATTTTTCTCCTCCTTTTGAAGGACTTCCTTTAACAATTTCTTATGATGTGGAGCTTCTGGTGATTATTTCAGTTTTGTATATATGAAAGACATGCTTGATTTCACCTTCTTATTTTGAAAGATAGTCCTTGCTGGTTACAGCAGTCTAACTTGAATTGTTTTCCCCCTTTCAGTATTTTAAAGATATTTTTCCACTGTCTTTTGGCTTGCACTCATTTTGAGGATAAACTGCAGTCATCTTTTTCTTTATTCTGTAATATATGTCTTTTTTTTTCTCTAGTTACATTTAAGATTGCCTATCACTAATTTAATTTTTATTTTTTGTAGAATATAATTTTAATTTTTGTGGCTACATAGTAGGTGTATATATTTATGGGGTACATGAGATGTTTGATTCAATGTGAAATAAGCACATCGTAGAGAATGGGGTACCCATCCCCTCAAGCATTTATTCGAGTTACAAACAATTCAATTACAGGTGTTAAATTATTTAAAAATGTACAATTAAGTAATTATTGACTATATTCATCCTATTGTGCTACCGAATAGTAAATTTTATTCAGTCTTTCACTATTTTTTTTTGTACCCATTAACAATCCCCGTCTCCCCACTTCCACCTTCCCACCTGCCTTCCCAGCCTCTGGTAACCATCCTTCTACTCTCTATCTCCATGAGTTCAATTGTTTTGATTATTAGATCCCACAAATAAGTGAGAACATGCAATGCTTGTCTTTCTGTGCCTGACTTGTTCTACTTAACACAATGGTCTTCATTTCCATCCATGTTGTTCCAAATGACTGGATCTCATTCTATATTTGTTGCAGCCCTGTTTACAATAGCTAAGAACTGGAAGCAACCTAAGTGTCCATCAACAGATGAATGTATTTTAAAAATGTGGTACATATATAAAATGGAGTACTATCACTAATTTTAATGAATTTAATTGTGGTATGTCTTCTGGTAGTTTTCTTTGTTTTGCCTCCTTGAGATTTATTGAGCTTTTTGAATACATGCATACATGGAGTTTTAGTTTTCATTAAATTTTGAAAATTTGTGGCTACTGTTTCTTCAACTATTTTTGTCTTCTCACTCTTCACCTTTAAGATAACCCCCACCTGACTGATGCTCCTTTAAAAAAAAAATTGGGGGGGTTTCATTTTGAATAGTTTCCATTTATTTTTCATCTCCAACATTATAGTTTTCAAGTCTAGAAGCTTGGAATATTTTTAATATTTCTGTGTATTTCTACTGATTCATTCCTTCCTCTAGCTTTATGTACACAAAGAATATAGTTTTAATAACTGTCTTAAGGTCCTTGATTGATTTTTCGCCTCTTTGTGGATCGTATTTTCCTGCTTCTTTGAATGCCTGGTTACTTTTAATTTGATGCCAGAAATTGTGAAATTTACTTTCTTGGATGACAGAAACTGTGAACTTTACATTGTTGGGTACTAAATATTTTTGTATTTTCATAAATATTTTTGAGTTTTGTTCCGAGCATGATTAAGTTATTTGTAAATAGTTTCACCTTTTCAAATATTGCTTTTAAACTTTTCTTAAGCAGATCTAGAACAAACTTCAATCTAGAGCTAATTTTGCCCCAATACTGAAACAAAACCTGCCTGAACATTTTACACAATGTCCCAAAATTATGAGGTTTTCTCCTCTGTCTGGTGTGAGCAAGAACTCTCCCTGGCCTTGCCTAATTGCCAGCACATGACCTCTACTCCTTTTGATTGGTTCCTTCTCAGCCTCAGGTAATCCTCATTCATGGACATGCGCTGAGAGTCCCCAGCTGAAGACTACAGATCTTTGTAAATGTCCAAAGTTATTTCTCCCTTGCAGCTCTCCCCTCTCTGATGTTTTGACCTGTAAACTCTAGCCACTATGATGACCTCTCCTCAACTCAAGGATACCTCTATGCTTCACCTGGGTCCCCAGCATTGCACCGCAGTTTGGAAAAAACATAAGCAGTAAGCTGGGGCAGTTTTAGGTCTTACTTGTTTATTGTGTCTCAGGAATCATTGAACTTCCTTGTCTAACATCCAGCTGTCCTGAAAAACTGGTGTTTAATGTATTTTGCTCAGTTGTTTCAGGTGGAAGAGTACACTTTGTCCGTGTTACTCCATCTTTGACGGCATGGAATTTTGGATTTGTTTTCATTCATATATATACTTTTAAGGGTAAGAGTCTGTTCTTTTCTCCCCACATTTGCTGCTCTTTACAAGTTCTGTTGTTTCACTGGCTATATGCATTGTAAAACCCTCTGAGTTGGTAAGAATAAGTTAATTCAGGTTGGCCACAGCCAGAATCCAATGTCAGCTTTGCTTTTGTTTTTTTGTTGTTGTTTTAGAATAAGTCAATTCAGGGGGACCACAAGCATAATCCAGTGTCAGGTTTGTTTTTGTTTAGTTGTTTTTGTTGTTGTTGTTTGTGTTCAAGAACTAGTGACTCCTGTCATTTTCTTCTGTTCTACAAGGCCAAGATGCAATGGTAAAAGAGTACATACTTCTTTTTGCCTTGAGTGTCTCTTAGATTTAAAATAGGCTCAGGTTCTAAACATTAAAATGACCCACATTAAGAGCTGCAATAATTAAGTTTATGACTTGTTATACCAACCAACGTATAACAAACTTAGAAAACATATTTTACGATGACAAGAGAAGAAAGAGAAGCACAGGAAACTGAAACTCCAAGAATAATTCAGAACACATTGGAAGGTTCCAAAAAGTAAAGCCACAAAAAATTTTTACGTGCTGCCCTAGAACTTTAATAGAGACAGAGTAGTCTCTCCTTAGCAGTAGAAATTATAACTCAAAACTCAAAATGGAACTTATTACAGATTTTAATGTATCTAATAAGAGGGATAGAGCTAATATTTTTAAATCCAAGCCATAACAATTTTCTATGAAACAGTGCAAGGCATGTCACTCACTTAAAATCAAGATTACTCAAGTTTGCTTTTGCTTTGAAAACTATATGGCAGGGGAAGTGAAAGATTTCCAAACAATATTTTTTCTCAAAAATTTGGACTATTCTGCAGAAAGTAAATATTAAAATAGTAATTAAATGAAGTCATCTATGATAACAAATAAAGGAAAAACTACATTTCAGAACAATTGTTAATGCCTCTATGTATGCCTAGTTCCATTTTTAAATTGAACATCTGGACTTCTTAATAATTAAAAATGTTTTCTACTAACATCAATAAGAAAATTAACTACTTCCCAGAAGAAAACAAAATAATATAGAACTTTATTAAGTGTATTTCCAATGTTTCTCTTCATGTTTGGAGAAAAGCTGCCACATAATTAAAACAATTCTTACCCTGTAAGGTTGATTTTCTTTCTGTCTCGGGTGGTTTATGTTAACAGGAATACAGAATAAGATATTCACTCCAGTGACCTGGAAACAGGCCCACAAGGGTAGTGAAAAATCCAGCTTTTAATTCATTCTGTTGTGTCCTCATTCTTCAATACTCTGATAATATCTCAGTCTTTCAGGTAACTTCCAAGTATAGAACAGTACCTTTACTGATAATTACAACTCATTTTTATTACTAAGTGGTTCAATACTCTCTAAAATCAAACCTCAATCTCAATTTTTTTTCACTCTATATCAATAGGGATGTGTAGTCTGACCTTTCACTATCTCCATCTGCTCCCTCACCCTCATTCCATCTTCTCTTTCTTACAAAATTGTACAGGACAGTAGGCATGATAATTACTAGTAACGGGGTGAAACACGGGCACCTCTCCATTCTACCTTGTTGAACACAGGCTGGTTTTCTTTCTCTCCATTCCAGCAATCAACAGATGCTGGTTTCTTGATAGGACACATATAGGGTAATTGCTGTTTCTTTTGTTTTCTTTTGAGTTGCCTCAGACTTACTTATGGTTGATATTTCACTAATTCACCCTTTGCAGAGGATGAAGGAGAGGGTGGGCTATAATTCTAAAGACTTCTGCCTCAGATTCTAACCATGGAGAATTACCCTAGATTTTCTTAAGGTTAGGAGGTGCTCCCTTCCAGCAAGTAGCCCTTTTGGGCAGAATTCCTCTTAGGGCAGGTATTTCCAGCTATTTCCTCCAGAATGCAGTTAGCCTATGGCAAACTAAGACATCCTTGCCATTAAAATACTAGATGCATTATCTGCTATCAGTCTTGCAGAATTCTGTCTTTGCAGGTATCTTCAGCAAATTCATGCAAGTAGGATGCAAATATTCATTTATGTTAGACATAGATTTATTTGGAAATTAAGAAAATTTAAACTTCAGGGTCCCTTGCATGAGACTCTTCCAAATCCCTGAAAAAGGCCTTAGCAATATGTTCACATTGTGAAAGTCTTTAAAAGTTGTAAACGTAATATAGACTTCTTTATATTGTGTAAATTTCAGGACTCACAAATCTTGGATGCTCCTGACCGTCTAGATTCACTTAGGCACACCAAGCCCAACAGCAGCAAACACGTGTCAGGTCTCCTAGGAACTCTCACTTGGATTTCTTCTCTTCAGTTTTCCATGGAATAAAAATGATGAAATGCCCCAGGACAACATACTCCCCAATAGGCTGACACAATCTACATTAATAATTCTTGTCAATATTCTTCGGCAAATCAAGACAGGCAATGGTGGTGAATGGTCACCAAAGCAGTTTTCAATCATTTAGACAATCCTAGATGAATATATCCAGCAACTCTTTATAATATGAGGCAGGTTTTATCCAGTGATTTCAGCTTTGGGCCTTCAATGTTTAAATCTAAGACAAGTAGGAATGTTTCATAGAAATTGCTGTTATGTAAACATTCATTCACGTGAGACAATGCAAGTGAATATCACTGACTCAGGCTTCCCCCGCCATCCAAGGAGGGCCTCAACTTAAAACTAATGAAAATATTCAAGAAGATACATTTATTTTACATTTTATTTTCCTAGGAAAACTCATTTTTGTCCTTCAAGGCAAAATAAAAACAAAGCAAAACATGCATTATTTATTATAAATGTTTATTATATCTCAATGAAAAGGAAAACACTGCAGGTTAATTTTGCAGGAGGTAGGACTCTGTGATTTTTAAATTTAAATTTGTAATTTAGAGTAAATTAATAAAAAAGCATTGACTTGAGAATTAGGTTTAAGGGTAGATAGTTCAACCACAGACACTAAAAATGATTTTGTAATAAAAGAAGTAAAACAGAATCTGCCAGTGATAGAATCTGTTTCAACACCCAGAATGGGTTCTTACCATAAATAAAGTGACTAGTTTATCTCTAAGTTTGTAAAAAGGAAAGTAGATTTTATAAAACAAAATGTATACATACAAATAGGTTAACTAAAAACCAACACTAAAGTTTTTATTAGTTTGTTTTTTTTAATGTTGTGCTGGGCAGACTTGGCTCTGTTTCCCAGAAATGTAGTAAACATCTGATTTATTTCTCACTTTTAAAATAAATCACTGATAAAAGCTAAATATGCTTTTGTACTTTCCATCCTTGATTAATCCCTGATACTTCCAAGTGATCTGTAACTAATGCATGCTTTTGAATGATATCTTGCCAGATTGTTTACAGCAGACCCAAAGCTACACACTGGATTTTGATAGACAGCAAAACAATGCAAAAAAGACAGAATTGAGCAGCTAATGGACTACTTGGGATGTCAACTCATGGAGATGAGGTGATTAAACAAAAGGTGTATTTTAACACGTTTAGTCTCTTCCCTGTCACGTTGTAATGAATATACTATTGTTACACTAGCATTACATATCAGTAGAACATGATGATAAATTTTTACCTTACAAAGACCCACTGAAATAAACTAACATTTTCACTTGGTAGGAATTTTTTTTTTAATCTAAGAATGCATGGGCTTACCCTGGAATCCCCTCCACTTAAAAAAAAAAAAAGAAAAAAGAATCAAATTGTTTTCTTTGAAAAAGTACAGAATACAAAAACTTTTCTGTTCCAGAGGAAGATCTGTTCACCTATCACCTATTTGAAAAAGTAATTTCATATGACAACAAATATATAAAATGGCAATAGATAAATACCATTCTTACATTTATAAACAAAAAGCACTAGTTATATATATTTTTAAAATATCCAAAGAAGTTATTTGCCTTACTCAAAGTTACTCACATATGTACATAACACATACATTTCAGAAGAAAAGTTTTCTTTGAATTAACTAGATAAATTCTCTTATTCAAAAAACAGATAAATGGGCATAGGTACTTAGGTAC
The DNA here is from genome assembly GCA_004027715.1 of Plecturocebus donacophilus. Lineage (NCBI taxonomy): Eukaryota > Metazoa > Chordata > Mammalia > Primates > Pitheciidae > Plecturocebus > Plecturocebus donacophilus. The sequence continues at coordinate 187,540 of PVKP010000129.1, forward strand.
AATGTATAAAAATGGTAGGAAACTAAAGCTAGTAATTCTAACATAAAAATTTCACCATATGAATTTGAGTTTTTAAAATTGTTCAGGATTTTGCTAATCCAAAAGAATCTATTTGAATGGCTTCGTGAATTGCCAACTCCACCTCTTATTTTCTGTCTCACATAGAAGGGCCAATAATGTAACCCAAATCAAATCATACTGCATCACTCCTTCAAGGCTTTGCTCTTGGTGCTGACTAAAATTCTATCCATCTTTTTAAAATTCTAGTAAGACGACACTTTATCGAAATAAGCTACCTTGTCCTCAAACTTTCAGAGGCATAATAATCCTACTCTTCTCTAAATGAAACTTTTTTACTCCACATCCTTCTATTATTATAAGAATCATAACACAGAGTCCAAATGAATTATACTCTTACCCCTTTTTTGAAAAAAATAAGCTAAATTACTTTTTAAATGTGATTTCAAAATTTGGTAGGCTTATTTCACCATCCTTCAAATAGGGAACAATTATAGCTTAGTGTAGCGTGTGATTTGATAATGTATTATAGATGAAGAACCATCTACTGGAAGGGCATTTTTAATCTATGAGATTCAACCTAGAATATATAGAAAAAAATAAAGAGAAAAAGATTCTCATGTGGGCACAATTAAGGATACATTAAAATTTGATGTTTCTGTAATATTTATATGGACTTTAATGTTTATATATTTTTTTTAATTTTATTTTTATTGCATTTTAGGTTTTGGGGTACATGTGAAAAAGATGCAATATTGTTGCATAGGTACACACATGGCAGTGTGATTTGCTGCCTTCCTCCCCTTCACCTATATCTGGCATTTCTCCTCATGCTGTCTCTCCCCAACTCCCCACCCCCTACTGTCCCTTCCCTATTTCCCCAACAGG
>PVKP010000129.1:188545-268237 GCA_004027715.1 Plecturocebus donacophilus
CCCTACAAAGGACACAAACTCATCGTTTTTGATGGCTGCATAATATTCCATGGTGTATATGTGCCACATTTTCCCTGTCCAGTCTATCATTGATGGGCATTTGGGTTGGTTCCAGGTCTTTGCTATTGTAAACTGTGCTGCAATGAACATTCGTGTGCATGTGTCCTTATAGTAGAATGATTTATAATCCTTTGGATATCCCAGTAATGGGATTGCTGGGTCAGATGGAATGTCTATTTCTAGGTCCTTGAGGAATTTTTAAAATTCATTGGTAGTTAAAAAAAAAAGTTGATGTAGCTTTTCTTTACTTATACCTTAGCCTTATTTCATATTTAAAAAGCAATACAGGTTAACACAAAATAACTAAACCTAATAATTTTAATACTCCTCTACCACTTTTTTTTTCTACTTAAGTTAGCCCTTATGGAAAATATTATTAAACATCTTCATTGTATTATTTGGACTTTTAAATTATTAAGCTTGAGGAATTTTATATATAAATACTACTTTTTCATTATATTACTTTATTAACATAACTTTTAAAACTTGGTTGAATAAGGACTTCCTTTTATTCCTCAGATTGTCCATTCCTCCATCTCATTATTTCTTACTATGTGAATCATTAATTTAATCAAAAAATATGTACAACTAAAAATACTCAATTTTACCTCTTCCAGTTAGGGTCAGGGGGATAGAAGGAGGTTGTTCTGACCAATGCAATGGAGAGATAATTTTCTAGGTAATGTCCTTTTCTGAATAAAATGGCAAAGTCTCTCCAGGAGAAAGCCCTGTTGGTCCTTAGTTACATCGTTTCAGAGTTATAAGCAAAAAGCAGTTATCCTTGCTTTCTGCTTGTAACTCTGAAATGACGCCTAAAGGTGCAGCAGCCATCTTAATGAACCCACCTAGGAAAAGCAAGTGTTTAAGATGGTATAAAAGGGTAGGAGGAGTCCGGGTCTTTATAAGATGCCCTGGAGCAGATGGACCAGCCTGATTGCCTGCTTCTGAACATCTCCTTAGAGATGAAAAATAAACACTCAACTATTTAAGCCATGGTTGGATGGATTTTCTACTATTTGCAATCAAATTCATTTCTAACTCATGCAATAAATATTATTTAGAAGAAAACCTACTACAAGTATAAATCCAGCTTTCTGATAGAAAGTTATTCTGATTTAAAATTATTTCATTACAATGTTTGCTTTATAACAAAACGTTATTCTTATTCACTCAGTTTTTAAAACTTGATTTATGTAGTCTGCATTGCTTTAGATATAGCATCTTAGTCCCCAGTCTCTGCTTCTCATTGATTATGAAAAGTCATGATAATTAACTTTTGTTATCAAATATTAAAAGTCAATATACTGCTTTACTGTGGATGATTCATATAATGATTAAGCTACTGAAAAACACTTTTAAAAATACTATGTAACAAGAACAACAACAACAAAAAGAAAGGCCTAAATCAACTAGGAGTTAAACTTACAGTTGTAAAATAAGATCTATGGAGTATTATGAACATTGACTACTATATTCAGGGTCATGGTCTAGTTCAAGGGAACTTAATTAAATGACTGTGGCTTAATCAGTTAAAGTCTCCTCTTATCACTTTATGACATTTTATTGCATTTAAAATTAAAGGATCAGTGAAGTTCTTCTATGATAATCTGGCTGGCAAAGTTAATTGTAGAACATATAAATTTTCGAAGTAATCCTCCCTAAATGGCATACAGAAACCCTATTTGCAATTTGTTCTAGTCATGCTAAACCTACACTTGTCAATTAAAAATCATGCTGAAACTGAAGAAGACTTCATTTCTGGTACTCACTAAAAAGGTTTTCTTGTAAATACGTTGTAATTTCAAACAATTTCCATTCTTGATTAATAGTTTTAGAGAATTTGTTTAAGAAATTGGTATATATTACAGATGTTAAAACACTGTTAGTCTTCAAAACTGAGTTCAACTTAGAATCCTGTGATACTGATTTTGATGACAACAATATTAGTAAATATTAATATTACTGGATGGCCTGGAGTACTAGATAATGTGCTAGGCCCACTAACATGTTTTAATATTGTTAATACCTTATTTTCATATTGTTGATTTAATCTTTCCCTTTCCCACTAAAAAAATAAGATAGGTATAATTTCTACCTTCATTTTACATATGAAGATACCAAGGCCAAGGGAAGTTATTTAACTGGCCCAGAATCCCAGGAACACCACTTGGCATACAGAAATTAAAACCAGGGAAACTGACTTCAGTCTAGACCAAAGTTTACCACATGTGCTAATTCCTCCAAATACTACAGCCCGATCATCTGACATATTTTGTAACCAGCAAGTTGACATATCATGTGCTACATTTTTCTATAGGAAATTCAGACAATTCTGTGGATACTGAATTTTTTTTTTACTAATGTTGGCAGATTTGTTCCAGTGTTTCCAGGAATCAACCACATAAATTCCCAAAAAGTGAGACCAAACATGTAGAATATTAATAGGGAGGAGGTTTAGTGTAACCTCACAAAAGCTTTGAGAATATATGCTATTTTAGACATCCCCTTTCCAAACTGACATCAATAAAAAGTAGTTCTGACATTTGCATGGCTGCCCAGCATCAGAGCACTAGAGCAAAGTACTGCAAAAATACATAAAGACAAGCATCCAACAAGTAAATAGATAAAATTAAGCCACAAGGTGATTTCTGTAAATAATAGGCAATGACAAGGGTATCAGTAATTTTACCGGCTATAACCACACTATCATTAAGAGTAATGAGGTCACAATGGATAATCAAGAATATATCTTTACTAAATACATATGCAATATGACATAGGATACTAACGAAATTTTAATATAATCAGAAGAGCTAATGAAATAGAATTGAATGAAATAATAATAAGAAGAATGGGGAAAATAATATTTAAGTTATTTTCATTAATCAAAATCATTGTTTTTCACATTAGGAAACTTCGTAATTTTACAAAATATTTCACTTTTATTTAGCAAATTCCATGATAATATATTATCCTATACTCTAAAGAAATAAATATATTACATATTAGAAATTATATGTTATAAAGAAGATTTTACTCAAGAATATTATGACTTTGGCACAGATAGCATGACCAGTAAAGGGCAGAACTGGATTCTAAGCCAGCAGTTTTTTTCTACTACAACAACTGACCATGCAGGTAGGTATTAAGACTATTCTAAATGCCATTTTTAAAAAGTTAACACTACATGGACACAGGAAGGGGAGCATCACACACTGAGGTCTGTTGGGGGGGAATAGGGGAGGGACAGTGGGGGTAGGGAGGTTGGGGAGGGATAACATGGGGAGAAATGCCAGATATAGGTGATGGGGGGATGGAGGCAGCAAACCACATTGTCATGTATGTACCTATGCAACAATCCTGCATGTTCTGCACATGTACCCCAGAAACTAAAGTGCAATAATATATATATATATATATATATATATATATATATATATAAAATAAAAATTAAAAGTTAACATCATGTATAACCTCTGTACCCTAGAAATTTTCAATCTAAGCACATTTTTAATGTGAGAAATCATATTGAACCTATGATATTCTGTAAACACTAAAAAAAAATACTTTTAAAATAAATTTAATTCATGCTCTTTTTTTTTTTGAGATGTACTTTCACTCTTGTTGCCCAGGCTGGAGTGCAATGGCATAATCTCTGATCACTGCAACCTCTGCCTCCCAGGTTCAAGTGATTTCCTGCCTCAGCCTCCCGAGGAGCTGGGATTACAGACATGCACTACCACCACCTGCTCTTTTTTTTTTCTTTTAAGTAGAGATGGCATTTCTCTATGTTGGTCAGGCTGGTCTCCAAGCCTGACCTCAGGTGATCAACCCGCCTGGGACTCCCAAAGTGCTGGAATTACACCTATGAGCCACCACACCCAGCCATTTGTGCTCTTTTCATAAATTAATATAATTAATGAAATCTGCCAGTGACCTGAAAAATCTGTCTAGAGTATACCAAAGAAGTTAATAAAAATAGAAAGTTAAGAATATTCTTAAGAACTAGTAAAATAAAGGTTTTTTAATTTTAATTTTTTATATTTCCATACGTTTTTGGAGAACAGTGGTGTTTGGTTACATGAATAAGTTCTTTAGTGATGATTTCTGGGATTTTGGTGCACCCATCACCTGAGCACTGTACACTGTAACCAATGTGTAGTCTTTTATTCCTCAGCCCCTGCCCACCCTTTCCCCCAATCCCCACAGTTCACTGTATAATTTGTATGCCTTCACATCCTCATAGCTTAGCTCTCATTGAGTAAGAATATATGATATTAGGTTTTCTATTTCTCAGTTTGAATCACTTAGAATAATGGTATCCAATTCCATCCTGGTTGCTGCAAATGCCATTGTTTTGTTCTTTTTGTTGGCTGAGTAGTATTCCATGGTATAAATATACATTTTCTTTATCCACTCTTTGATGGTCATTTGGGCTGGTTCCATATTTTTGTGGCTGTGAATTGTGCTGCTATAAACATGCATGTGCAAATAGCTTTTCAATAAAATGACTTCATTTCCTCCGAGTAGATACCTAGTAGTGGGATTGCTGAATCAAATGGTAGATCTACTTTTAATTCTTTAGGAATCTCCATACTGTTTTTCATAGCGGTTGTACTAGTTAATATTCCAACCAGCAGTGTAAAAGTGTTCCTTTTTCATCTCATCCACACCAACATCTACTAGTTTTTTATTTTTTGATTATGGCCATTCTTGCAGGAGTAAGATGATATTGCATTGTGGTTTTGATTTGCATTTCCCTAATCATTAGTTATGTTGAGCATTTTTAAATGTGTTTGTGGACCATTTGTATATCTTCTTTTGAGAATTGTCTATTCATGTCTTCAGCCTACTTTTTGACAGGATTGTTTCCCTTTTTTCTTGCTAATTTGTTTGAGTTTCTTGTAGATTCTGGATATTAGTTCTTTGTCAGATGCATAGTTTGCAAAAATTTTCTCCCGTTCTATGAGTTGTCTGTTTGCTCCGTGGTTATCTCTTTTGCTGTGCAGAAGCTTTTTAGTTTAATTCAGTCCCATCTTCCTTTTTATTGCATTTGTTTTGGGGATGGTTGTCATGACGTCTTCTTTTAAGCTAATGTCTAGAAGGGTTTTTCCAGTGTTATCTTCTAGAATTTTTATGGTTTCAGGTCTTAGATTTAAGTCCTTGATCCATGCTGAGCTGATTTTTGTATAAGGTGAGAGATGTTTCCTTCTTCTACATGTCACTCGCCAATTATCCCAGCACTGTTTGTTGAATAGAAAGTCCTTTCCCCACTTTATGTTTTTGTTTTCTTTGTCAAAGATCAGCTGGCTGTAAGTATTTGGCTTTATTTATCGGTTTGCTATTCTGTTCCATTGGTCTATGTGCCTATTTTTATACCAGTACCAGGCTGTTTTGGCAGCAGTAACCTTATAGTATAGTTTGAAGTTGAGTAACATGACACCTCCAGATTTGTTCTTTTTGCTTAGTCTTGCTTTGATTATGTGGGCTCTTTTCTGGTTCCATATGAATTTTAGAATTTTTTTTTTTTTTTTGCTAGAAGAACTGATTAAGCTTGATACAGGAAAATTATCAATTATTTCTAAGAAAAAAAACACTGTGAGTGGAACCATGAAAGTTTATGGTTTTAAATAATTGCAGGTGATGGGGGAATGAAAAGTGGAAGACAAAATGACACACTGAGCTGGAAAACGTTTCTCAGGATAAATCTGACAGTTAAGTGGAGAAGCTATTATTACTACTATTTTCCCAAAAAAAGGAAACATTCAAAAAAAAAAAAAAAAAGATATCTTCCCAAAATGTCTGGGTAGTTGGTAGAGAATGGCAAGATATAAAAAATAGAAAGTAGTAGAGGATAAGTCTATAGAAGAGAAGTTTGGAGGAAAAAAAAAAATCAGAAAATAACCATCTAGTTTTTGACTAGAGAATGACAAGGTGGGAATATAATCAAAACCAGTAATAATTTGAAAGATTACTTTCAAACAAACAGTGGGCTGTAGCTGATATTATATCAATTAAGTTACATTTCTTGAAGGAGATATTTGAATGTCTAAGGAAATTATTTTTGAAACATGCACCATTAAGAAGCAGAAGAATCTCCCAATGGAAACACTAAAAACCCAGGTGAGACATTAAAATGTCTTAGAGTAAAGTATTTATTCGTCTCAGGTCTCCGTCAAAGGTATATATAGGTACACACACACACACATCTTGTATATATACATACATATATAATAAAACATAACATTTTTCTTATACTTATAATTAAACATTACATGTATAATAGTAGTATAGAGTTCACTTACACCCATTACAGCACCTTTTATTCTCTCAGGCAGTTAAAAATCATTTTCCAATCTGACACCACATTATATTGGAGAATGGCAATGCTAAAGCTAAAAGACAATAAACCATTCATTCCTGTGGTACATAATTGCTGGCAGGTACACAAATTGAAATGTGTAGGGAAAGCATTTGTCAACAGGTTATGCTCTATTCTCACTTTTGCTTGCAGAGTAAAAACCACTGCATGAGCAGGAAATGTATAATAGCTTAGGCTGACCTTGGTGACACATCAAAAGAAAATTTTTGAGCTGTAAGAAAAGTTGATTTATCTATACCTCTCCCTCCCTAAATCAGTTTAAATGCATTTTGCTCACAAAATAGGGCAGAATTTATCTATAGTCAGCACTTACTGAACTAAGCTATTCTAATAATAGCAAAGATTAAAAAAATAACCATGATTATTATTTTAATGGTCCTTTATTAACCTTAAGTGTGTGCATCAGAAGCTGGAAGTCACGCACAGACATACACACATAACAACACTGTGTAATCTCAGATATTCCTGGTATTTTATTAATTGGACATTGTCACTATAAGACTAATTTCCATAACTATAATATTCATCATTTTATCTTCACACAAAGCATTAATTTAACAAATGTCAAGTTTCTGATATTTTATTTTTTCTTCACATAGTCATTCTTTATTAAAGAATTCTGACAAATGGTGCATGATTCAACAGTGCTCTCTAGAATTTAATTTTAAATTATGAAATATAAGTGTATAATTTGGTGATTCAAATGCTTTCACAGATTTCCTGTTAAAAAGTTTTTTAAAAATCTAATTATAATTTAGAATTATAATTTAAGCTATAAATTGTAATTTAGTTTTCATATCACTCTGAAGGATATTTAAAATACTATGTTTTGAACACAAACTCATTCTAGGTATCTAAATACTCTTCTAAAAATAAACATTTGTATTTCTTTAGTTGTAAAAATAATTTGGACAATTTATTTTTACTGAAGTACTAAGCGTATTTAATCCAGTTTTTTAAATGTACTTATCTCATTAATGTAAAGCAATTTTTACAAAGTTAAATGAATTTATCATTCATTTATCCTCTCATAGAGGAGATAAAATGAACACAGACCATAAAATGGGAAAGACAATCTTACGTATACTATTGTTACTTACTTTACACAGTATTACTCAGAGATCTTAAGTACTAATGTGATTCCAGTGATCTCCTGCTCCTCCGCAAAAACCTGTGATAGTTTTTTTTTGTTTTTGCCTCATAAAGTGAAGGTCTGGTTCTCTCAGCTATTCACAGCCTACTCCCAATACATTTCTAGCCTTACGCCTTACTGTTAAATCTTATTCCTCTTCATATACCTTACCCTGCAGTCCAAACCTGAATTTAGAAACTCTTCCATTGTATATGTCACCCGCATAACTAGGACCACAGACAGGTGGCACCACATTCACCTATTATTTTTGTATTTTTTGCAGATAAAGGGTCTTCTTATATTGCTGAGATTGTTCTTTAACTTTTGGGCTCAAATAATCCAACTGTCTCAGCCTCCCGAAGTGCTGGGATGACAGGCATGAACCACTATGCTCAGCCTATTTTCTGTGTTTTCATACCCTCAAACCTGCACTGTTGTACCATCTTAAATGTCTACTCTTCCATCTTCAAGCATGAAAGTTTATCAAGGGAAAAATTAAATGTTACATACTTCGAGTTTTCAAGTCTTCCCTTATATCACAGCCAAAAGTGGATGCTTCTTCAAACTTCCTCTAGTAATAAGTGAATAAATGATCATCTCTCATCTCAATTACTGCCATAGTATACTAAATGTTCTACCCACCTCCAGTTTTGCCCTATTTTACACTGTCTCCAAGGTCAGCCAGTGTGTGGTTTTTTTCAAAAGTGCAATTGTGATTATGTCATTTTCCTGCTTTAAAAAACATCTATGTCTCCCCCATTACTGTTTACAATTAAGTGCACATAGGTGAACTAAAAGTGCTAGGTTTTCTAGCCTTTACTCTTCTACTAACAACTCCTGAAACATCCTTATCTCACACACATTCTACTTTAACCATATGAATGTCATTCAGTAATTTAAACAACTTGAGGTCTCCCAACTCTCTTTACTCTTCTGATAATATTCTTTTCCCCCTTCTTTGCCAAGTCTCACTCTTTCTTCCCAAGCCTAAGTTGTGATCTCATCCATCCTCTAGTAGCACAGTACATTTCCCAATTTATGCTACTCATCACTGCCTGTGTACATATTTTTTCTCTCACCAGATTATGAATTATACTGGCTGAGAACCCTGGACTTTCTTATTCACCATTGTGTACTCAGTGTCTGGCACGGTGCTTGATACATAGTTTGTTTATGCACAGTTTCTAACAATATGGCTGTCTTAATAGCTACAACTTTTAGTGTATTTGCTGCAAAAAAAAAAAAACTGTAATTTTGTTCAAGAGCGGGCCTACCTATAAGACAAAAATCTATTGACTTGCCTTCCTCTCTAGTTAGCTAGGTAACTGTCTGATTTGATCTGAAACTTAGAAAAGATTATTGACAAATGTGAACAAAATGTAGTCTTTATGTCATTATAAATTATTTTAAAGTGGGCAAGCAAGATACACATTTAAGTAACTGAAACATCATCAATAATGAGAAGAGTGCTGGAATAAGAATCAAAGCACGCAGATATATTCCAGGTCATTCCACCAATGAACTCTGATAAGACAGACAAGTTGTTTCCTCTACATGAATCATAGTTTCCATTTCTGTAAAATGGAGGGTTTTAAGTAGATTATCATTGAGGTGCATTTTATCTTTATAATTTGATCATTACAATTCCACTATTCAGCTTGAGGACAGCTAAGATTTAAAACATCATAAATGTGACTTTTTTCCAACTCTCAAATTTTTCTAGTTCCAATAATATTCTGGCTTTCACTATAAAAGAAATAAAGTAAGAAATATGCTTTTCAAAGCTGAAGGTGTCATGTTAGATTTTACCAAGCATATCCAAGCCAGTGAAGACATATCAAGCAGATAAGATTGAATGATCAGTTCAAATAAGAAACTGCGTGTGTGTGTGTGTGTGTGTGTGTGTGTGTGTGTGTGTGTGTGTGTGTGTGTACTCTGTAGGCTGGAGGGCAGTGGCGCAATCTCAGCTCACTGCAACCTCCACCTCCCAGGTTCAAGTAGATTCTCCTGCCTCAGACTCCTCAGTAGCTGGGATTACAGGCAAGTGCCACCACGTCCAGCTGATTTTTATATTTTTACTAGAGATAGGGTTTCACCATGTTGGCCAGGCTGGTCTTGAACTCCTGACCTCAGGTGATCTACCCACCTTGGTCTCCCAAAGTGCTGGGATTACGGGTGTGAGCCAGTATGCCCGGCCAAGAAACAAGATTTTAATTGGCATTTGTACTACTGGTCTAGTAGAACCTGAAACCTAGGAGAGCTCTCTATCACATCTCTTCATTTAGTAACATTTTAGATATATTTAGAAGATAAGATAAATTCAGCTTGTTAGACTGAATTACAACAATATGCAATAACTGAATTAAAACCAATAGATCAGTGTGCTGCACAGCATGGGACACAGAAAGTTGAAGACCAAAGTCTACCCTCAATTTCAGAAAACTGGCTTTAAACACTGAAAAGCACTACTATTATTATACGATTATTGTAAAGCACTACTGTTGTACAATTTACAGTCTATAAAATATTAAAAATCTTAACTGAATGAATAAAATAAGTCATATAAGTTAAACGAAGCTTTGCACAGAATGTATAAAAATTAAAATGGAGGTTAATGAAACAAATTTTTTAAAAGGCCACTGGGAAAATGTATAGCAAAGCAAAAATAGAAAAAAAAAAAACTAGATAACACATGCTAAAACATTTTTGGAGCCGATAATGCTAATCTGAATAAATACACACACACACAAAGAGGCTACATCATTTTCCCTCCACATTCTCTAAGTCGTGCTGCCAAATACTGAAGGATTGAAGCCGTTTCTGGGGAACTGCTGAATCAGGAGCATGAGTCAGAAAGTAAACCCTTAGTGAAGAAAAAGTACTAAAATAGTGCTGCAAGCTCATACACATACATGTACGTTCAGTTCATAAGGTCCAAACCTTCTCTAGTCATCAAAGAACTATGCACTCATTCCTTCCCACACTTATCCTCTCATAGCCAGGGGTGTTTGGGAGAAAATTTTGTTTCCAAGGAACCAGATTTTGCCTGTATCTAAATGGTAAGATATAGCACAGAGTTGATACTACATGTGAACAAGATGGCTCTGAAATATAAACAGGGCATTTTCCAACTTAAATAACAAGGAATCTGAAATGAAAGTAAAGTAAAATAAAATTAAGGGCTTAAATTATATTAAAAATTAATTTAGAGTCATATGGAAAAATTGCTTGACAGTAATTTAAGAGAGACTAAGATGTTCTTTCTTCAAAAGTCTTTAAGATCTAATCATTCCTCTAAAATGGTCTACACGTAGCTCTTCTCTGAAGTGGGTAGCAGGAATAGATCAGAACTACAGTTACTCTTAGGCTTATGAGTATATTTTCAACATAAAGGCTAAGCAAATACATTCCATATGTAATCACCAAGATTATTAATATGCTCCAAGGTTAAGCCACCCTGGGACAACAAAGAATTGATGGTCTTCCTTCCTTCCCTCCCCACCCTGTCCCAAGAGGATGTATCCTAAATATTCTGATGGCACTCTGCTGCCATCATTAATAAATATTAAGATGTCCCAGTTTATAAAATAACTTCATATTATGTTATCTCATTCAACATTTATTTTCAACAGCAACAATAACAACAGCAGCTATGATTTTCCATTGGAATTTGAGTGCTAAGGTCACTGCTATGAACCAAGTAGGTCAAATCATCTTAGCTTTTTTTCTGACAGAGCCTGGGGCATAGAAATAACAAAGTTAAAACTAATCAAATTGAGGCAGTGCCAAACTAGGCCTAGAATCTTTATTTCTCAAGAGAGACTTACTCTATCTGGACCTGACAGCTAATCTACTCATTATCATTACCTATTAAAAGCATATTTATATTTAATCTCTATTTACTCTGGAAAAATTTCCCCAGAAAAGGAAGCACTCAAATAATTTAGTTTTAATGATTAATAGCCAATGGTGGTCTCTGTGTAAAATTATGAAAATTGTCACTTTGAACTTTGCTGTAAGCATAATGATATTCTCTGCCATGAAACAGTAAATAATTGCACATGGTGTTCTGGTTTTATGAGTGTGTAGCAGTTCCAAGGATCAGAATTCTATCAATCAGTAAGTGGCACTAACATCCTTGTATGGCATTTATATCACATCTTCACAGAATGTTCCACAATAAATATCACATCTTGTTCTTATGATAATGAATAGCAATGCATTTTAATTCATACTCTTGATTTTTACTGTTTTCTACCCACATTAATTTTCATTTGGCTACATTAATTGGCACAGTCTGAATTAACAATAAAGCTTCACCTCTGAAGACTTCAGAAATTTAAAGGACTATGTTCTCTTCCAGTTTTACCACATGCCTATGGTTTAGGTTAAGTCATGTTATTGCAGTTGAGTAGTTAATTCAATAAATACTAGTGGCTTTCCTAGTTGCTAGATGGAAGGGTCATATACTTTAGTGCTCTAAGAATCATCTGTGTGTTTTTAAAAAATGCACATTTCCTGGACCACAAACTTCAGACGTTTTAACACTGTAAATCTAGGTGAGGGCCCACAAGTCAGCATTTTAATAAGAATCCCATGAAATTACAATACAGGTAGTCCCAAGACCTCATCTTAAGCCCTCTTGAAATGAATTACTGTAAATTGTGCAGTTCCTTGTCACCGCACAATGACACATCTTAACCAAAACTCCTTGTCACCCAATTACAATTTTCCTGTGCTTACATTTAACAATTAACTAGATTATCCATAAGGTTTGCTGACTTCCTTTATCCATATCAGCCCAAATCATGACAAATGTAGTGCTGACTTTATTTCAACCCACTTCACATTAGTATGGTAATTCACCCATACCAATCTCCTGCACAGCAAATAAAAAATGTCCACCCTAAGATGCTAAGAACGGTATTAATTAAATTTTCTATAAAACACTGAAAACCTTAGAGAAAATAACATATATGCAAATATCCTTTTTATGTATTTCTGTGATTTCAGCCTTGACAAGAGTAAAGTCAGTAAATGGTGGAATACATCAATCCTGAATGCAAAAAAAGACATTTCACTATCGATAGAGTAAACTTCTCAATTAAATTGAGGCAGGCAGTGAGGAAGGCTGAATTAACATTCTCAGACTGCTGAGTAAAGTGACCAACCTAATTTGCACAGGACTTTCTTGGTTTTAGCACTGAATTTCACATGTTCTGGAAAATCTTTCAGCCTCAGGCAAACTAAGACAGCTAGTCATCCTATTTCATGCTTCAATATTTAAGTATTAATTTTTTTAAGTCTGCAGAAAATTTCTACAATTATCTATCAAAAGAAAATATTGAAGTAGGATATTATTTAGGAACTGCTCATAAAAAGTTGCTGTAGATTAAAAAGGAATATATGTCCCCAAAAATTTGAGTTTTGACCTATGAATTACTGATAAAGATCTATCTTATAGAAAAAAAAAACCTGACAATTAAGAAGCAATAAATTATAAATATATAACAATGGAAATTACCAGAAGAGTCTACTTTGAGATGTCCAACTATACACATCCATCTGTCAATGCTTTTACCTGATAAGATAATAAGTCTTGTAAAACACCAGCAATTACCTTAAAAGGAATCAGAGATGTGGGTGGAAACAGGGAAACTAGAGAGGTAAACATGACACCCCTGACTTAGATTATGGCTACCGTAAGAGTGAGGAGTTCATAGGCTAAAGACCTAGAAACTGCAATTAGGAAGGATAAATAACATTTCCAATGGTCAGAACAATACTATCTCACTTGCCATAACACTAGGTAGTTTGCTGATCACTGACATTTGATAGATCACTAAGAAGTAATGATTAATTACAATTAGCAAAGCTAAATATTATCAAATCATTAAGAGAGGAAAAGTACGGGTACACCTCCATTATTCACAAGTGGAGCTTCTACTCTATGATATATTCATTAGAAAATTTCTGTTTTTCACTAGTAAGGAAAAGCGTCAATGGTTTGTTAGTGCTGTTTAATTTATCATTTTTATTTATCTGGGTGTCTTCACTTTTTAAGTAACCTACAGAACTTTGGGAGGAAGAATGCTGGGGTCATTTTTCCCTAATCACAAGTAACATCTTGGAAACCAAGGGCTTTTTAAAAATTATTCTAAAGAGTCACAGGTTGCCTGAGCCAGACAATTTCATAAAAGACCCAATTACCTCTGGTCAAGCCTATTGTAACAGCTCAATATCTGGGCTATCTCCTGTCTCAGCCACAATCAATCCATCCTCCATCTGGAGCCAGAGGCATCTTTCTAACATGCTGATATGATCATGGCATTCTCTTGCTTAAAATCCTTCAAGAGCTTTATAGCCTGGAGAATTAGGTCCAAACTGTTACCCAGCACTAATTCTACGCTCATCTTCAGTCAGTTTCCCTAGACTTGTTCTACACGCTCATCATACCAAATTATTTATGACAACCCTAATAAAATGAATCCTAAGCGCCTGCACTTGTCTCTGGCCAGAAGGCTTAGCTCCCTGTACCCTCCGTTCAGCTTCTGCTTCACTTTCATGTTTCAGTTCACACCCTGTCCTCAGGAGGGACTTCTCAGATCTCCTTTGGAAGAAATCCATTAGGGACCACTCCTCTAGGCCCCTGCTGTAGCCTCACTTTACATTCATTTGAGTACATAGTGTTAATACTTGATTTAGTTCAGCTCCTTTCTCCCTCTGGACTATGGACTTTCTCCTTAATCTTATACTATCTTGAACCTAAAATAACACAGGTAATCAAAAAACATTTATTGATCAATTTCCTGTAAGAAAAAACTCACAAGAGTAAGCTTATAAAAATAAGGCAGCTCTATTAAAATCAGCTAAAAATATAGACTAGCAGATCGAATGTGCTTACTGGGTCTACCACTTTCCAGGATCTATGGCATATAAAATAAGTAGCCATAAACAAAGTCCTTAATCAATATCAGAAGTTTATAGTTTATTCAGAGATGTCATAAAACATGTGAGATAAATATAATACACATATACATTAAAAAACATTTTGATAAAAGTATTTAGACTACTAGAAATATGATTTTGTCTAATAATGTGCTAATTATACAAAAAATATATGCATAAAGAGTTGAAACCAAATGACCAATATTAACTGACAACTTGCAAAATAAAATTCATAGCTAATAGAGAGTTACAATAATTTCAATCTCACTAGTGTTAATAATCAAAGAGAAAAAAATAATGAAAAAAAAATTATGTCCATTACTGGCAAGGGCATGAAGAAATGGGCACTTGGTAGCAAACCCTGAAATATGTATTACAAACCAGCAGATATATATGGGCTTTTACCCAGAAATACTATCTGCAGAGAATTTATCTAAAATAGTGAAGTTGGTGATAAGTAAATTGAAACTAGAGCCTATAAATATATTTAACCTTACTAAAAAGGAAATGCCTCAAGATCCAAAACTAGGAGATAATAAAAAAATTAAGATAGATATATAAACTAGAATATAGTAAAGTCATTAAAACTAATGGTGTAGATTAGTCATTTGACATGAAAGACATTAACAGTAGATTATACAATAAAGCCAGTTACAACATGGCACAGGTAGCATAAAAACGATATATCTGAATACAAACACCTGCAAGGTTACTCACAAATGTGTTAACAGTGCAATAGATGAAATTAAGAGTAAAGTCTTTATATTTTGCATATTTTAACTTTTTTTTCTATAATAAGCAGGCATTTAATATCACTTGCATAGTAAAAGTTTTGTTTTAATGAGGTACTAAGAAAAACTATAGATGAAAGTGCTCAGGGTAGATTGAACAAATATGCCACTCTTGTGCTATGTGAGAGAAGACAGAAATCCTATCCTAGGCAATGGAAAATGACATGATCACAGATACTGGAGGCAAGAATGAGTATCAGTGTATGAGCAGTACCATAAGAAGGGCAGCCTAATTTTCTTAATAAGAAATGTGTGTGTTTTGATGGAGCCATCATAATGGGCTTTGAGCACAAGTATATTATGAAAGTAGTGTTGTACAGAAATTTACCAGGCAGTAGTGTGCTATCTGTATGCAAACAGAGATCCTCCAGGTACTAAATCCGTTTCTGAGACAAATAGTGTGATTTAGAAGTGCCATGATGTGGGTTTAAAAAGGAAGAGTTGAATTGAGAGGTATTACTAACAGGGAGTTGCAGCCAGGTACCCTGCCCCTTGGAGCATTTGTAATTGCTGGTAACTCTACCTGGAAAGTTCTCCGCTGAGTTATTAATATTTGCTTTGCTCAAAATACTGAGTTTTGGCTCAACTATCAACTATTTAACTCAGCCTCCCTGACCTCCCTACACTCCCAATCCCTCTTCACTTGCTGCATTTTTTTTTTCCCATAGCACTTATCAGTTTCTAACATTCTAGATGATGCACTTCATTCTGTCTTTGTCTGTATCCCACATAAGTATCCATATAGGGCAGGAATTTTGTTTTGCAAACTGTGTTCCCTAAAGTCTAGAATTGTTTAGCCTATAATACCTGCTCAACAAGCATTTGTTGAATGAACAAATTAAATTTAAAAGCAGGAGACCAGGACAAAATAGCTACCATTAACAGATGCAAACTTTCTGAATGAGGATATAATTTGAGGGTAAGTTGAAGATTTGATATTTGGACAAGGTAACTTTGAATTAAAATAGTGACATTCAAGTGGAAAAAATGGTTTAAAAATTAAATAACAAATACAAGACCATAGCTGGAGGAGAGTTTCATAGCTGGAGATAAAAGAAATGGTGGATTTGTGAGAACTTTGTGAATTCACTAAAAAAGCAAATATCTAGACTAGAAAGGAAAAACTAGAAAATATTTACAGTAGAGAGGAGGAGCAGGAAGAGGCAGGGATATAGGATATATGGAACAACTGAAAAATATAAAGAGAAGAAAAAGAGAGAGAGAGTGGGGAGAATGTAGTGTGTCTGAATTTCAGGAAGAACCTTAAGTGTATAAAGGAACAAACAAATAATAGAGTTTTATTTTTGTCCAGTAGGAAAGAACTGAAAATATTTCAGAGCAAATACTAGGAGTCAATGGGATTTTAGATGTCAGGGATGCTAAGAATTCGAGCTTGAGTCAGAGGTGGTAGAAAGCAATGCACAAGAAACATTTGTAGCTATAAAAGGCATGGTTTTGGAAAAGAATAGGCACTTTTCCTCACAGACACCAGGAAGGAGAACGAGAAGCTAACTATGAGAAAAGAATAGAGATAAAGAAATGTATAAAAATTGAAGTGTCACATTCTTTTTAATAGACTAGGTGGAGAGATGACATGCCAAGGCAGGGATGGGACAGCTGGGACTCGGAACGTAGAGAGAGAGAAAAGGTCTAAAATAGATCCCATGGGGAGCAGGCCTGAGAGTACAGAAAAGACAATTAAAAAGACTGCCAAATAGCAGCAGAAACCAGATTGAAGTTTGAAAGCATGGAGTTCTAATGAGCCAAATCTGCAATGCTTTGTTTGCCTCTAGCAATGCTGTCTCTCCTGGGAGAAGCTGCAAAGAGAGCAAGAGTGAGAGGTAACCTACGTTTTGAAATTTGCTAGATGAGCAAAGTTGCAAAACTTATTAATGAAGAGACAAACCTTGAGAGTGAAAATCCAACTCATCTGAAGCAAGGCAGGCAACAAACCTGTGTCTGATCAATGAGGAGTACTTCCCAAAAAGTGGGGAAAGTAACATTTGAGTCCTGAGCAGAAAAGCTGAAACTTTCAAGGAAATTAGAAAGCTAATTTCTCACTTCCCTCCTGCCATACCACTCCTGCTGAGACCACAACAATGGGAATGAACAAAAACTAAATGAAATTAGAAGATTTTTACCACTGGAGCACTGCTGTGGACAAAGATATTAGGTAGGGGTGTGAGGGTAGGAGGGTAAAGGAGGGATGCAATTAATACAAAAGTGGGAACTGTCTAAAATTGTATGTATTTCTGAGACATCAGAGTGTCTCACAATGCATTTCCAAGACATTCAGAATGACTAATTTTTAAATTAACTACATGCAACCCACTATAGGTAAAAAGTGGATTTTTCTGTTGTTGTGTACACTTTGAGATTACTAAATTATTATTCTTTTATATAAATGCAGGCTCTGCATTTTAATGGAATCCTAACACATACTATTGGTGCAGTAAAACCATCTAGAGTGCAGATATGGCCCTTCCTCCTCTCTGACTTCTCACCCCACTCTCCACATGGCTCATTCTGCTACAACCACCTCCACCTTTTTTTAGTTCCCAGAATAAATCAAGCTCATTCCCAACTCAGGGCCCTTACACCAGCTGTTCCACAGCATCTGCCATGCTCTTCCCCCAGACTGGTCCAGAAGGGCCTTCTGGATAGTCAGGTCTCAGCTTAAGTGTCCCCACTTCGTTCTTCAGACCTTCCGTGATTATTAGCCTAAAGAAGCCTACAGGGACCCTGTATCCCTATACCATCACCTTGGTTTTATTGTTTGTTTATTTATTTATTTTTAGACACAGGATCTCACTGTGTCACCCAGGCTCAGGCAATCCTTCCACTTCAGCCTCCTGAGTTGATTTTTTGTTTGTTTGTTTTTCCCCAACAGTGTTATCTGATACTTCCCTTATTTATTTGGATATTGTGTTCTGCCACCTCCAATTAGAATACAACTCCCCTGAGGAAAGAAATTATGTCTGTCCAGGTCACTACTGTATCTCTAGCAGCTTACATACTTTCAAGCACACAACATACATTCAATACACACTTATCTAATAAATGAGTTACTGAATGATGACAAGCTGTTTTTTAATGCTAAATATGATAGAAAGTTACATCAACTAACCTTATTCAAAAAGTAGTGAAAAGTTTATTCTTTACTAAGATGTAAACACTGCATTCTAGTTCCCTGAAACAATCCCAAAAGATCATATTTGTCTTGTTCTAGGCAATACATATTATGAGAAAGTAAAGTTTATTATGAATGAAAGGATAAAGAAGGAAATATAATTAAAGATGAACCTAAATAAGTCTCAGCAAAATTTTAAATGATCAAACGGACATAAAAATGTCTTTTTTCAGGCACAGGGAAGTCTGGAAATATACATAGATTTTATAGAGTTTGAACAGTGTGGGATTTAATTAGTTAGGGCATGCACACAAACAAAATGTCAGATAAATTTTCCACAAAATAAATTCTATAAATTATGAGTAATGTCTTTCTTATTTGTCTTACTATATTAGATCTAGAAAACAGGCTTAATTAAGAGGTTAAGAGGAAGTGGACTTTAATCTTTTCTCCTTAAAAGGCAATCTCTAAATAAGAATTTCAATCTCCAGCCAAGTTTTCACATTTTCTATTGAAAGTATTGTCTTCCAGCTTATTTCTTTTTTAAGGCAGGAGGGAGGAAGTAATAAAAAAACATCTATAGCTCTAATAAGCAATTTGTGTTACAAAACTATAATATCATGTAGAATATTGTGTACCAACCATGATCCTCTAAAAACAGGTAAAATATACAAATAACCTGCTTCAATATTCCCTTAAGATGCCATATAGGAGCTAAAACTCAAAATAATTAATAAGGAAACTGCAGACATATCCAAATTGAGAGACAATCTACAAAATACCTGGCCTAATTTTTCAAGTATATCAAGGTTAAGAAACACAAAATAAGACTGAAGAACTATTCCATCTTTGACTGTGATTTTATAGAAAAACACTTTCACTCTTAACAAATATATACAGTATTTAGGGAAAACAGGAAAGAATGAATGGATAGCTAGATAGATAAATAGATTGATCTAATAAAACATTTTTAAGGCTATCAAGTGAAACAAAAATGCATTCCTGTCAGTGATGAGAATAATAATAAGCAATTGGTAAACTATTAGCAGATGTATGAAAGAAAGAACCATATGCTAAAAGAATTAAACCAATATAAATGGCAACATCTGTTTTTAAACCCTAATTCATTACTACTTTAAGTAGATGAATAAAAATGGAAATTTAAAGATTTCTTGGACTAAGAGCCTTTATAAATTGGTTATACTTTTTACCAATGTATGGCATTTTTAAAAATATTATGCTATTTCAATTATAAGTTTAAAAAATGAACGGGAGCTTTAAATCATAAAATAGTACACAGAAATAAAACTTCATACGTAGATGACTGCATTAAATCTTTTTTAACTGTCCTTAACATCATAATTTTTAAACTGAAGCACTATTATTATCTAATGCTAAATATGATAGAAAGTTACATCAACTAACTAATAATAGTGTTTCAGTTTAAAATACTACAAGCAGCTTTGAGGTGGTTATTATATCATCCTCACTTTGGAGAGAAGTAAAGGAAGCTTCAAGAGAGTAAATACCTTGCCTAAATTTCAGATAGGTGTTATGTGGCAGACATGCTAAAATTACAAAAGCTTGCCTCCCTCTGTTCCTTGGACAGTACTGACTGTTGTTACATGATCAAAGACTTTCCACCTTGGTATAAAGCTTGAATTTATCTATAGTATTGCCAGTGCTAATTTTAATATTGCTATAGTTTATACATAATTATTAGCATTGTATAATTCAGATGATATTGGTAGAAAACAATTAAAAGCTAAAATATTTCTTGTCAGTACTTGTAGAAAGTGTAGAACTCAAAATACACACACACACACACACACACACGTATACATACAATTATATGGATACTACATTATTAATCTCAGACATCCAGTAGGTTCCAAACTAACCGGGCAATGTTTAGGCACCAAATAATATGCTCATAACTATTGCTAATTTCCTTTGTCAACTTAACTGTCCTCAGACAATAGCGAATGATATTTGGGGCATACTAATGCCATACTGCATCTTAAGGAAGAACATCCAGCACATAGCTACACAGGAGTAAAAAAAGAGTAAAAATCTCTTTTTGAAATGAAATTTTGGTCAAGGTTCAGCTGGGGAAATCCACTGACCCACTTCAAAATTAAAATGCTGCTTTAGCATACCCAGCACACACAGACACACACACAGGGAATTTTCCACTGAGGCTGCACAAAGTGAATATCAAAGCTCTATCAATGACACCCCAAATCACCATCCCCAAGGCCAGAATATGCAAGCTGAGTTCAGGCTGCTTACTAATTACCATACATTTTTTGAGCCTTAAATCTTTAAAGAAAAATCATGATTATAAGAAAGTCAAGTCTGTAATTATAATAGAATGTCATAACCATTTACAAGAAGTCATCTCACTTTTTTTTACAGTGAATATTCCTGAGTTAATATTATGTATGTAACCATCAAAACACTACATTTTAATTTTCAAAATGGTATCGATTTAATGTTACAAAGAAATAAAAGGCAAATCATTACTTTCATTACTGTAAACTCTGAGTCATTTCACCCAACTCATGACAGGTATTGTGCATATCATATAATGTCATTATGGTATAAAGAAAGTTTTTATGTCATATCTGTTTTTACTCACCAGTTGTTTCCACAATGCCTTCTAGGATGACGACAATCTCGAACTGTTCAGTTTGCATGCTTCGCTGGGATAGGTCATAAAAGGGGCTTTTGGCATCGATCACGTGGCAAATTGTGAGAGGGGACACAAGAAAAAGTTGATCTGCCCCTGTACTAAAACCTACATCCAGTTCAAGTTGGTCAAGGGGAAGGAACTCACCCTCAGGTGTCTGCCGAGACTAGACAAGCACACAGAAAAAGAGAAGAAATCACCACTTGTACTGAAATTTTCAAGGCAGCCCAACAGTAATTTATATCATTGCCAACATTCTGCACTATCAATCATCTGCAACAAAATCCAAACAAATCATTATGCAGCTATGTTCTAGCAAATGGGCCGAAATCCCACATAGCTCATGCGGAACATACATGCATTATTTATAATACACAACTTGCTATAATTACCATTCCCTAACTCATGAGCTTTGGAGAAATGCCTGGTCCAACAATGGTTGTTAGCACAAACTGTGGAACTGAGTGTGCATGTGCTGCTGCTTGACAGCAATCACTGCAGGATAACTCATTGCATGCCAGATATTTTTTCTCTCAACAAAGCAAATAAATAAATAGCCAATTCTTATGGAGTTTCTTAAAGCTGACAAAGATTGACCATCATTTAGAAAGAGATTTATGGATTATTAAAAAGGAAAACACAATTTATTTTCCAGACCTTCAAAAAGTAACAAAACACATATAAAATGAAATAGAAGAGTGAAGCTGTTCTCATATTAAGCTATGTTATGTTCACAAGAGCTTACATAATAAAAATAAATGGCAGATGTTGTTAGCTAATGGTTTTCAAATTCCTACTAATAAACCTCATTATAAATATTTGCTTCTCTGTCATTTCATGACTTTTAAAACACAGTGAAAAATTGTACCAAATTGAACTTTCCTTAATCAAAATGCAATTTCAGAAAACTATACCTGAGAAACATAGTTTAATAAAATCTTTATAAGGTAGTGGCATTCCGTTTTGGTATAAATCACTCTAAAACTTAATTCAATAAACTGCTTGCATGCTAGGACTCTATAAGAAAATTAAATATGACTATTAAAAATTAGCAAACCATGAGAGTAAACTTACTTATCTTCCTTTTCTCTTCTTTTCCATTTTATTTTCCATATCTATCACATATAATAATCATTCACAAGCAAACATATATGTTTATGTGATTATGGTGGTAAAATAAGGGCTGGGTAGTTAGGATTAAGTACAGAAAAAATGAGGGTAAGGGGGAGCATGCTGCTGGTCAAATAGGACTTTGATGAATCTAATATATTTTAACAGATTCCATGTAAGACTAAATTAATAACAAAACAATCTGTAAGACTGGTCTGTCCAATGAAATGATTGTTTGAAGAAAAATTCTTACGCTCAGAGTTCCAAAAAAAAAAAAAATACATTGGCTTTTTACATGCAGTAAGTGAGTCTGAAAACACTGAGAAATGTGGCTTAGCAACATGTCCTTTGTGGCAAAACAGAATGAAGGGTTCCAAATTGGTGGTGCTTTATTATGGCAACAATTGTTGCAAAGAGTTTCAACAGGAGAATTAGTCAACTAGAGAGGCTACTTTGTAGTTAGAAATATTGAGGGATACTATTTGTGTAGAAGTATTCTAATGAAAGGGAGACTATTTTTCTTCTCTAACTTGTGTGTAACTGAAAAAAGACCAGGAAAAAAATGATTGCTGACAAACAAACAAATAAAAGAGCCATGGAAAAGTCTGGTGGTGCAAAAATTAAAACAGCAGCTCTAGCAACCAATGTTTGAGGAAACTAGGCGTTTCCAAGACAGCATGAAAAAGCTCCCAAAAGAGCTTTTTTGAGTCACCTGTATTTCTAAATCTATTCTCAAATTAGTAAAATATAAATGAGACCAACGTCTTTGAAAATACATGGTTGTATAACAAGTCTTGATTAATATAACAAAATAAATGCCAAACACGAAACAAAATTAAAACAATAAAAACAAAAACCTTGTCACGTTGTTCTCTTACCTACTAAGAAACAGGTGCTATATAAACACAAGGTGGTATTCTGATGTGCATAATTAATTTGGGTCTTTTTGCTGACCATTCTAATTTCTGCTTTTCCCTAACTACATAGCATTGTTGACAATAATAATTCTTTTAAAAACTCAATTTCTTATTTGTTCTAAAATAATTTTCCCCAAAGAAAATATATTTTCCTAAGTATTATATATGTGCACAAATACCAAAAATTGTCTTCCTTTTTCATACATTTGTTATTTATACCTGTGCTTCATTCTAAAAGGCTTTAGAGTAAGCTATTACATTTTGCATTCCCTAATCATTTGACAACCTATGGAAGTAAGTGGCCTAGAAGTAGGCAGGCTATCAGGAAGTTGACAACTTGGAATAAGAAATGTTTTATTTTTACCAAAGTAGTTTATTCAGACATAAGTAATTTTGACTTAAATATGCATAGATCTGCTCCATTTAGCCTCAATATACCTTCTGATTTTAAATATTTCCTTTATACACTCAAAATTACACCTGTATTCAAAATTAGCCTATCTCTACTCTCCCACTCAAATACTTTATATCCTATCCAGGTCTTCCAATTATATGACACTTTGGGAAACATGCTTTCAATGGTTATATATTTTTCAGGTAAGTGAAATTCTTTACATATGCATTGAAAATTACTTTCCAGTGGATATTATATAATTTAAACTTTATTTAAATGATAGAGGTGCTACATATATTTACAATTTTATTTTCCAAGTCCTTCTATCTTTATATTAGGTCACCAAATATTTCAACTATTAATATGTTCACCTTCCTGATTTTTTTTCCTTCTTTGACTTTGTAGTATACTGGGGAGCCTCTTAATCATTGAAACTCCATTGACTTTAGTTCAGGTCAAAAGTGAAGGGTGCGGTTTTAATACAGCAGGTGCCTGGAATGCTAGACTTGTTTGAAGTCTGAGCTTCTAACTACAGCCTAGTTATCTAAGCAGTGGTCAGTCACATGCTTTTGAAGCTCTCAAAAGCTATACATGCTTACCAAAGACATTTTCAGAAGCACATACATTCTACTCCAGGCTTCTAAATAATTCTGATCTAGGCTGTCCTAATTCTGGTGCAATTCTGGGGATTTGCAGGAGAAAAAAAAAAAAAAAGCCAATGTGTTAGTTTTAAGTCTCAACTTGTGTTAGTGGAGGGAGAGAATGTATGAATGTTTGTTCAGGAACTGTGATACATACATGTATACAAAAGTGAAAGAAAAAATAAAGGGGAATTATGTATGTGTCTTTATAAAATCAATTTTCTTCTGTAACTTGAGTATGTAATCATTGGCACCACTGATATTCCATCAGCTTCATATTATTTAGTGATTAACTACCATATTTCACCCAGAAATATTTGATGATATGCAGAATATTTTTAGATTAAAAACAATGTAATCTTTCTTCATTTTGTCCTGGTAAGTATTATAAGAAACCTTCTGTTGATAGAGAAATTTGTTGATGATGCACTTATCTCCTTTACCTTTATAAAGTTTCTAATTCCCAAGGAAACATAGAACCAGGATTGTTTTCCAGATACAAATGTGTAAATTTATATGGTCTAGATCAACAATAATTTAAATTATTTTCAAATTCAAAGTGATTGCTAAAAGTTAAGATTAATGCAGCAAATTATTTAAATTTCTAAAAAGTTGATTACTGTTTGACTTTTATTTCATAAGAAAATTATTTAGAATCACAAGAACTGCAGAATAAATAAGAAATACGTTTAAAGAAAGATAGTGAATAAAAATTATTAATTATAAAAATGTAGATAATTTGAAGAAACTATGCCTTGAAAATGACTTCAATACAACTTCTATTTTCAATTTTATAGAATCTTTGGAAGGAAATAAAAGTCTTTCCACCATTTTAGTAATTCTTGTTGATTGCATTACAACAAATTCTGGGAGTTATAAAAATTGAAGAAATCTAGGACTTAAAATTTGTTTAAATAAATTGTTTAAACTAACTGTCCAAAAAATTATAATGTGAACATCAGGCACTTTTTGATAATTCTGTACAATTTTGGTTGTGGCAATAATTTTGAAGTTACTTATTATGTGTGTGTGTGTGTGTGTGTGTGTGTGTGTGTGTGTGTGTGTGTGTGTGTGTGTAATTTACTACTATTTCAATTATTCAGATTTTCATTATATGTAAATGGCCTATGTGTAGAATTTAAGACTTGTGCCTCATTTTATCGTTGTTTGTACTAATTTCAAAGAAGC
The DNA here is from genome assembly GCA_004027715.1 of Plecturocebus donacophilus. Classification (NCBI taxonomy): domain Eukaryota; kingdom Metazoa; phylum Chordata; class Mammalia; order Primates; family Pitheciidae; genus Plecturocebus; species Plecturocebus donacophilus. Next base: position 213,931 of record PVKP010000129.1, read on the forward strand.
AATTCATGTCAAAGGACTTAGAACTTCCTGACATCCCCAAAAGAGGCCTACAAGATAATCAACTACAATTCTGACTACAGGTGGAAACAGAATCAAAAGTCACAGGTGCCTAGAAGGGACCATCATTGTCATGTACTTTGCAGACAAACAGCCTTCATATTACAGAGGGTAACTGTTAAGGGCTTATTCGAAGACAGACAGACAGACACACACACACACACACAGACACACATATACATACGTGACCCTAGCATACACACTTAGTACTGCCCTGGTACAAGCTGATCCATATTTGTCCTCCTTTCTTCTGGCAGATATGTGGCCAAGTGTCCACATTCATTTATCAAGGCCACATTTCGCCAATGTAATCCATATCTTTGTTCCCTCTCTCTCTCCCATCTCTAATCTGTAACTATGTTCTTTCCTAGCTTGGAGTGAAGCTTAGGGAATTTTCAATAACACATTTAATCACTACTGTCTGATACTAGACATTTACCTCTATCATATTCTAAAGCTTGATCCATGCCTCACCACCTTTCACAAGTCCTTGCTGGAAAAGGGCCCACAGGGCCAGTGGTCTGGGAAGGAAAGGAAAGAAGCTAAGACAGAGAGAGTAAGCCATTCTTGCCTACCACCTCCCCATTTTATCTGTAATTTCACTTATTCTCTTTATATGTGTAATATGCATATGTGTGTGTGTGTGCACGCTGAATATATGCTGCAGTCATAAAGAAAATTACATGGAATGAGGTCAGAGTAATATCCGACAGCTAACATTGGGAAATGAACCAAACACAGGTACCAGGATCAGGAACAAAAGTACCTTGTAACCCAAAGCAGTTATGGCAATGGCTTTGGTGCCCAAACCAAAATTTAAGTAGTCAGGTAGAGGAAAATATAGACCTAGAAGTTTATTGGGATTGTCTGCAATTACATACTGTATATTAATTTGGACTCCTTAAGGTTGAAATTCCATGAATATCAAGCGGAAAAACTATGATCCAAAGTCAAGTCTAAAATAAGGATTTTTATTGCTGATACAATTAACACAAAAAAGTTCCATTTTATGAAAAGAACATTTCTTATAGAATGCAATGTAATTTATCTTATAATAGATTATGTGAGGCTTTCATACAATTCAAATGAAAGAGCAGCTTTATTAATTCCTTGAGGGCCTTTGTGGCATTTAGAATAACTGAGGACAGGCTTTGTAACCCTACTTGCACATTTCCTCCTACTCACCGAATACTCTCCAATCTATCAAATGCTTTTTCCTCCTCTCTTTATCATTTGTTCTTACCTACTGCTGTTTATTTGTGGGTCTTTATGCCCCTGATGTCTGTTCACTTTTTCTTCCCTGAGCACAAGCCAACCTTTACTTTTCAGGAATCACATTAAAAAAAAAAAAAAATCAAACAAAATATGTGACTATATTTTAAAAAGAATAATAATTATATATTTTAAAAAGAATCCAAGTTCTATACTTATTAGAGAATTAGTATACTTGTGTCAGAGAAGGAAAAGCTAGAATAAATAGGAACTGTGTTAATTTTAAGGATATAACGAACCTACATAAAGAACTCACAAACCAATACAGGACCTAGCTCTTGAGCATTCTGAGGTACTCAGCCTTAGACCCCTTGAATATTTTTACTAATGGCCTAGATAATGCTCAGAAGAATGGGGATTTTAAAAAATATAAATATTCATTTGTGGATTTTACTTTTGTAAAGGAAGGTAAATAATTGTATCAATATTAAAAGTAAAGTTCTAATTGGCCACAGTCAATTGGTGAAGAGTCTTAATTATAAAATTAAGATCAAACTGAGTCAAAAACGTAATCATATTTAAGTGCAAGATATGAAATTAAAACAAACCAATAAATATATGAGAAAACTACAGGAAGCCTGTGATTCTGGAATCATTGTGGTTAGATTAGCAAAATGTTGGAGGATAAAGAGCTTAATGGTCTTTCAGACAATCATTTTTTTAATTGCATCTGCACTTGATAATAGTCATATGGAGAAACAAGACAATATCCAATTTGGAGTATTTTACATATATATATGTGAAGGATAAAAAAAAGTGAGCACAAAAATAACATATTTGACGTTAGAAGAGGAAAGGAATGTACTCTATTCCTTTTGACAAGTGAAAGTTAAGGATTGCGCAGCTGACCTCTTAGGAAAGAAAGAGGATGACTATTGGCAATAAATAGAACTATAAAGAAGATTATGTTTCCAGAAAATCCTTATCTTTTAGTTTCAAAATATGAACACAACCATAGTTCATTTTATGTTTATTTTATGTAAAAAATTGTGTACTGGCTGGATGAATATAACCATATATATGATGTCATTGAGATAATAAATTTGTAATTTCTTGAACAGTGTATCAAAGAATAGTAATTAATTCTTGCCCTAACAAGTTGTATGTCTAGGTCAATCAACTATTCTTATTAGGTTGGTGGAAAGGAGTAAGTAAGACTTCCAAATCCTTTAAACCCAACACTAAAATATAGGGTTCAACGTTACAGCTACTGGTCTCAACGTCTTAATTCAGGCATTTTTATAAAAACTTTCAACTGGATCACATATTAACTTAGCATAGCCATGATTCTAGTTAGTCCTGATTTTCTGGTTAAAGCCTAAAAAGAAAAGAAGACAACTAAAATAAATGGAAAATTCAAGTAAAAAATCAATATGGTGAGGAGAGGAAGAAAGAAAGAATATTCATCTTAAAACAGCTGCCCGTATCTATATTTATAGTTCAATCACAGATTTTAATGAGGAACTTCAAACTATAGCCTTTGATTTTTATTTAATATACTTTCTTTTTTTCTGAGTAGAGTAAGGTCTGACCCCTCCAGGCATAAAGCTGAAAGGTCTACATTTGACTACTGAAAGAAATTGTAGTATCTGTAAGGCTGGAAGACAGGAATAGAGATGAAATAAAAAGTGCTTTCATATAAATGAAAAGCATAATTAAAAATTAGGCACAGAAGTTTTACAAAAAATTTCCATCAAAAGTTAGGCATTTTTAAACTATTATGCATGAAAAAATTCATAACAACAAGCATTAGAAAGCTATGCCCATGTTCTTATTGTCTTCCCAAGAATCAAAAAGTGCTTGATAATTAGTAAACAGAACTTCTATATTTATCTAAAGAAACTTTTATTTAGCAAATAAGAAAACAACAATAGAAAAAAATTAATAAAATTAAATTAGGTGATAGGAAAAGCATATATGCCCTATAGTTACTAGTACTAAATATTATATTAGATTTTGTTGCCTTAAAAATTCTATACATTCGGCATTAAAGACACATAAACTTTGTATTTAAACTGCCAAATCGAGGTTAAAAGGGAGAAATCATGTGTAATATGTAAGAAGAAGAATGTATAAAACTGATAAGGACACATTATTACTTCAAGATTTTGGTATAGCTTCTCTTTAAAAATACAGTTGACTGTTTTAGGTCACTTCATCTCAGTCCCTAAGAGAAAATGAGAGCAGCTTTTTAAAGCCAAATCTCCCCTCTAATTTTGCTGAATGTTATTATTTCCCCAATAAGACATGACCCCTTTTTAATGAAGTCTAAGGAATAATGAGAACTACAATAATTCATTTAAATTACCATGGCTACAGGAAAGATGAACTTGAAACAAACTACACTAACTGGCTAGCTGAAGAGCTACCCATGGATCAACCCTTTCCCCTCACAAAAAGCAGGGGATAATTTCACCATAATTTTGTTTGAATGTAAATCGATGCCACAGGTAAATCGTGTTTACTTCTAGCACTGACATCTTTCCAGCAAATCAAAAGTAAAAGACTTTATAAGAATATTACATATATAATTTTAATGAGATGTTTTTATCACCTTGTGTTAATATAGCACCTTGCTCCAAATTTGTCAACACTCTAAATCTTTCATCTTTTTAATTAGGTCATTCTTTATTATATATATTGTATACTTCCTTAGGCAGAAAAATTATTATCAGTACCCTGCACCAGTGTAGAGACTGGATGCTTCAGAATCATTGCATTAAAAAAAACCTTTGCATTAAAAAAAGAAAAAAATAGTAATTTATAGGTTAATCCTAATTATGACTGGCTTTGTTGAAATAAAATGTAAAAACAGCTATAAACATCAAAAATATGTTGTCTGGAACAAACATCTGTAATAAATAACCTTATATGTTTAAAAAAGTAGAGAATGCCTATAAAGTAACTTTTAATGTCTAATTTTCAATTTCCATTACATCAGTTAATATGATAAACTCCTCTTCAGTAAGTCTCAAAGTGATACATAAACATGGATTCCTTAAACAGAAACCTTGCCACTATAATAACAAAGTGTTCCTATCTGCTACTAGTAGGCCTAACCTAAAGGAAGAAATGCTATATTTTGGTCTATGCACAGATCGACACATGCAATCACCATTGTAATAAACATACCTACGACACAACTGCTCAGCTTGATCTGACAAACTGCTTGGTTCAAATAGTGGTCAATAACAATACACTAAGTTAAAATTTTTTTAAATTGTATGCAGTTCACTGAAATTAATTATAAATGAATATCATCTACCTAAATTATGTGTTCATAGTTACCTTAATGAACATTTACATCAGAACCAGGTTGATAATTATCCACTATGGTATACAAAATTTAGTTTATTTACTGTATGTAACACAGTAAATATGCATAGAATATGAAGTGACAGAACAAGTGAACTGCTTTAATTTAAACACTTTATTGAACAACTTGGTCAAGGATAATTATGGTAAGATCTTGTAAGTGAATAATGAGAATGACACAAGAGCAAAACTTATAAAAGCACATTGGATCCCTTTTAACTACAACATTAAGTTGGGGCTGTGTAAAACAATATATACTTGTGGAGTGGAAATTAAAATTTAAAAGGTAAAATCTCAAATATTGAGATCAGATTTTTATTTTATTAATACTAAATTCAGAATCTGGCTTCAGTTCTCTATGGAATCTCAGATAAACATTTTTCATTGTATGAACTATTTATTTAAGGTCATTTTTTTCCATTTATGAACATCTGAAAACGACTGAGAAAAATACCTCTGGGGAAGAATATGAATTGTAAATCACACACAGAGACAAACAACTGGGCTTTAAGCCTTCCTTCCCATACTCTAATTGGATGAGTGATTAAGAAGGAATTCTCTTGTTTGTGGTGGTGCCCTCTAACGACTAGACGGACCTTGCTTTAATAACCGCTCCATGTGCAATTTGTTTTAGCATTTACACCGTTGATGGTAGGAAGCAATCTTCTTTAATGGATGCTGAAAGCGTCAAGTGAAATCTGTAATTGACAAAGGCTTCATAGAAACAGGCAATTAAGAATAAAATTAACAAGAGGCTCTACAGGAAAAGCACTCGAGCTTTCATAGAACAGGTCTCTAGGAAAATATTTAGTAAAAATAAAAATTTAAAAGAACCAAGTGTGGGTTATTCCACTTTATTATCTGCTTCCTGGGTCTGTGTGTTTGTTTAAAAGATATTCGAGTTCAAGACATTGGGTCTAGAGGAGTAATCTGCTTCCTAATATTATTAGGGTGAAAAAAAAGGAAAGAAAAAAATAAGAAAAACCCATCGTGAAAGTTGAGGCAAGTTCAGCACCTATTTCTTCAAAATAACAGCTGTTCAGGTGAGTTCTAGTACCTCGCATTGAATGGGGCAGTGTGTCGACAACAAATAAAATCTCTCTGAAGCGCAAAGCAACAAGGACAGGAAGGGAAACAGGGCACCAATTGCCCTCAGGGCTCCAGGAGCCAACAGCAGTCCTCAAGTGTTACCAGTCCAGAAAGTGGCCAAGCACATCCGAAATGACGGACATAAACAAGAGCGCGACAGCGCGTGGGAAAAGAACAGCACTGCCAACCGCGTTCTTTGCCCAGCCCTCCAACCCCCCACCCCCCAAAAGGAAGTTTACCTGTGGCGATAGGTAGAACCAGGGGAGGGGGCCCGGGCTGGTTCTCGGGAGAGCTCTTCCCCGGGTTTGGGGGACGCGGGTCTCCCGGTGGGGAAGGGGCGGGGAGCACTTACTTTGAGCAGCTTGCAGCGGATCTGCGCGGAGACCATGTGGCTGTTGCGCAGGTTGCCCACCCGGAACATGAGCGTGAGTTTTCCGTCCCTCATGGAGATCACCGCGTGCTCGCTGAACATGAGGGTCTCGGCGCGCTTCTTGGGCTGGGACATCTTGATGAACATACAGCCGATGAGGAAGGCGTCCACGATGGAGCCCAGGATGGACTGGAAGAGGAATAGGATGATGCCCTCGGGGCACTTGTCGGTGATGTATCGATAGCCATAGCCGATGGTGGCCTCGGTCTCAATGAAGAAGAGGAAGGCAGAAGGGAAGTTATAGACATTGGCTACGCAAGGCGTGTAGTTCCCGACGTGGGCTTTGTTCAGGTCGCCCCGAGTGTAGGCGATCACCCACCACATGGACGCCATGAAGAGCCAGGCCACGGTATAGGTGAGAATGAAGATGAAGAGGTTCCAGCGCCACTTGAGGTCCACCAGCGTGGTGAAGAGGTCCGAGAGGTAGCGGCTCGTCTCGCTGCCCAGGTTGCCGTGCTGTACATTGCACCGGCCGTTCTTGTCCACGAACCGCTGCCGCTTCTTCTTGGGCACAAGCTGCTGCTGCGGGTCCTGGCCTGGCCCCTGGGGCTGCAAGCCCGAGCCGCTGGACGATGTGGTCACTACCTGGTAATCGTCCCCAAATTTCCTTCGGAGTGCAGACATAATACGAAGGGGCGAGCCAGATTCAAATGCGAAGCGAAGGCGCAGGAGCTGGGCGCTGCAAACTAGCACCAATAAGGAGGTGGGGGCGGGGGAGGAAGCGGGCGAAGCGAGCGCTCCTGGGGTGGGGGGCGCACCCGGCAGGTAGCTGCGGTCTCTGCCCCCTGCAGACGCCTCTCCTTCTCCCCTGGGACGGAGGCTTTCCTTCCAAGGTGAGTCTTGAAAAAGTGTTCTCCTGCCCTCAAGGCAGGGGGGATGCAAGGACCCGGAACCCAAGCGCAATTTTGCCTCCAAGCTTTCCGAGGCTCCTCTTTTCCTTCCCCGCCACCGGCATCCCGGGTCACCTCTTGCCTCCCCACGGCCCTCCTGATTATCCTGCAGTGCCCCCAAACTGACTGCTGAAGATTAATGAGTTGACAAGCGAGTCCCAACCCACCTGCCAACTCGCTGGCTGCCTAAGAAGCTGCCTCTACCTGCCTGGACCAGACCCTCCCCCCTCCCCGCCGCTCCCCAATCTCCCGCCCCCTGGGACGGCTCCCCGCACCCCTGCGCACCTGCCTCCTATCTTTTAGCCAAAATCCCGCCCAAAGGCATGTCTGCCGGGCACTGGTGCAACGCCCCCTCCCCACGCCCTCCGGGCTCGGATTCCCGGGTTCCGGACTCCAGAGACCTGTCCGCCTGGCGTCCCCCGACCGCCGAGTTTCCGCGGGCGCCACCGGGGCCCTCCGGCGGACCCTCAAGGGCCCGCAGGCCGCCCCCGCGCTCAGCGGAGACACGGCAGTGCGCGAAGCCTGGGCACTCACCCAGCGGGAGCGGGCAGGGGGCGGCGCGGCGGGCGGTAGCGGCAGCCTGGCCTCGCACTCTGCGCTCACAGCTGTTTTCCTCGTTCCCACTTTTCCTGGTGTGCCACGAAGGGCGCCAATGCAGGTCCCCCAGGCTCCGCACCTCCGTGAGGGCACCGCGCTGTCCCTGCCAGAAGGATCCCTGGCGCACAGAGCGCTAACGGACTCGAGCGGGGGACTCGTGGGTTCCCTGGCGCTGTGCCCTCCTTCCAGGCGACAGCGGTGCTGCTGGCGGGGTTAGAGCCTCGGGCTGCGGGTCGGACTTTCAGGGATAACAGTAGCGCAGCTCCAGCTTTTCCTCTGCCTCTTCCTTCTTCGGGCCCCCACTCCTTGTCGGCGCCTCGGTGGCCCCGGGTGGAAGATGAAGGCGCAAGCCGGGGCAGCGGGAATGTGTGTGTGGTGGTGCGTGTGATCAGCTGCAGAGCCGCGCTAGCCCCGCCTGTGCCTGCCTTCCCCCGCTGCTCCACCAGCCCGAATTGCACCTCCGAGCCTCAGTTGAGCCTGCAGTGTCTGGCAGCTCAGGAAAAGCGAGCCCCTCCAATGAGAAGCGGCTCTAAATCTGCTCCCAAACGCCCGCCAACTCTCCTTCCTCGCCCCCTGCATCAGTCAGAAAGCCCCCAGCAAAAAGCAAATGCTGCTCTCTGAAAGAAGAGAAGTACAATGTGTCTCTGTAACTGGGCACTCGTTTAAACGGATGCCTGGATGTGGGGTTGCATCATAAACAGAGATCCCAACTGGCTTTGAGATAGGCATTTTCAGACCTCAAAGTTGCAGGAAGCTTAAGGGGCCTTAGGATGAGAACAGAAAGGAGGGAGACCACTCACGGAAATCCTTTCTGGAAATGGCTCTGTTAGAAAGGCTCGGAATATCTAGAGTTAATGTGTGCCTGTAATTGAGGGAGGAAGGCTGGATTTTAATGGCCCCAGCCTGGCAGTTAACTTAATGGAGGGGCAAAGTGCAGAAATAGCTAATAGAGTGCCCATGAGTAAATACCAGCTTGTTTACCACATTTCATGTTTGCTTTAAAATGTCAATATATCTTATGGCATATTTCAGTCTGTGAAGTTGATTTTGTTAGAAAATCATCAAATCATGGCATTATAAAAGCAAAAGGCTGCTATCAGACTCCCACGGAAAGGAAAATAAGTACATAATCACTCTATGCATTCTCTGCCAATAGGTACTCCTTTATACCTCTCTACTTCTAAACCAACTGCAGGAAAGTGTGCGTCAGGTTGTCAGCCATAAGCAAGGGCCATTTTTTGCTATTTGGTTAAAATGTCTATCCTCAGTTACAGATCCTTCTCCTGCCAGTTTTCTGATAAAAGGTCAGTAACTCCCTGTTTGTTCTCTTAAGATTACATAAGAAGGAAAGTGACACCATGGGAAGTGGAAACTTCTCTGGTCCTGGAATCATGAGACCTGATTTGAGTTGCATCTGTGCCATTTACAAGCTGTGTGACCTTGAGCAAGTAGCTGAACAACTTTGAGATCTAATTTATTCCTCTGAAAAACTGGGAGTTTAAACATTTTCCTAGTACTGGTATGAAAAAAGAGAGTAAATGTGGTTTTATTATTTCTGCTATGAAGGATGTTATTTAGTGGGCTATAAAGTTGCAACAAGGCTGAGAAGAGATTACAAATGAGCTTTTGCAGTTGGCACCATGCTGTGAACTAGCACCTATATTCTCATCTCATCTCTGACTACTCTCCCCCAAGCTCATTACGCCCTTGGCAGCCTAGCTTCTTTCAATTCCTGATACATACCAAAGCATAGCTCTACCCTTGGGCCTTTGCACTGCATGTGTTCCTTCTACCTGGAAAGTTCTTGCTCTGCGGCTCCATGCTGCTGGCTCCTTCAATCATTCAACTCTCAACCTAAATGCACCCTTCTCAGGGAAGTGTTCCCTAGCATCTGAGATATCCCCATCACATCAATCTTGTTCATCTTCCTCATCACACTTTTTTTATAGCTACTGTTTTCTTCATTTGTTTGTTGTCTTTCTCTTCCACGGTTTTCAGTTGCAGAATGTAAGCTGTACTTGGGCAAGAACCTTGTCTGCCTAGTTCTCTGCTATGTCTCCAATACCTAGAAAAGTATCTATCACATACTAGGTCCACAATAAATATTTATTAGGTCAATAACACGTGCCAATCTATATCACTGGAAACTCTACATGCATTGAAACTCTCTGAGTAATACAGAACTAAATAAAAGTAATGACTAAATCAGATCACTTGTATGACAATATAAAAAACATGTAAGCTTTCGTTAAAAAAGAGCAATACTTTCTATGCTTATTAGCTTTCGAACTGATATTCAATCAGGTTCCAAGTCTTTTTATTGTTATTGCTGCAATATTTCTCATAATTACTCCTCTCTTTAAAAGAAAGTCACTACCTTTCTTCAAATTCTCATTTTAAGTAGGACTAAACTCAAATAAACTTCTTCTTTATTGGATTTTTCTCTTCTTCAGACTGCCCTAGATAGTAGTACTAGAACTCTCACTTTAAACCATGAGCTTATTGGTATAGAAAATAAAAATTCTCCAGTTATTTCATCTGGAAGCTTTTAAACATTCCCACTTTTTGAAAAACAAGTTTTCATGAAAAACCTTTGCCATTTTCTAGCAACCAAACTTACAAACAAGTAAGTTAATACTTGAAGAGACATGGTCTAGTCTAATCCTCTCATTTTACAAGTCAGCAAATTGAAGATAGAAAGGCAAAATAACATGTTCAATGTCACAGAGTTGATAAGTGGAAACTGAGATTTGACCCCAGAACCTAGATGTAGAACCTAGATGCTCTGCCATTCCTTACAGGTAGTGGCAGAGTAAGAAAAGAGCCTTGGATTCCTGTTCCATGGTGAGGGCTTTCTTCCTTTATAGGCCTAGCTTCTCATCACGCAGGTGAATTCTAAGATCCTCCAACACATAGCGTAATCTAGCTTTCCAAATTACCTCCTACCTTCCTTTTAATGGGCATTTTGCTCTAGCCAACTTTGACTATTAGGTACTTCTCAAACATGCCCTCTATTTAACTTCATTTGTTCACTTATGTCTCGTCACTTAAAATATCTTTTTTTCTTCACCTGCAAAGTCCAAATCATAGGCACTAGTATGCAAGGAAAGGGAAGGATTTCTTCACATTTTATTTCAATTGCTATTGCTGTCATGACATTTTTTCTTATACTCACACTAAGAGTAATACATCCCTGCTCTGAACTCTCATTTCCCTGAATTTCCAATGTGGCATTTTTCATATTCTAACTTGTATTTCAGCTTAGAATTTACCCAAATCCCCTATGAGCACCCTGAGTATTGACTTCTTTATAATTTGGTACCACCTGGTCTTCCATGAACCAAACTGGCCTTACTCATGATAAACATTTGATAGAGTTTTAGAGAGAACCAAAAAATTTTAAGAGCCTACTTTAATGTGCCAGATAGTATGCTTAGAACTTTAAATGTTAGTATTCATATTATATAGATAGAAAGACGGTGAAGCAGAGATTCCAAAACACATCTGCGTATTGTCAAAGTTTCTATTCTTTTAATGACACAGTCCTGCCAGGGAAGTTAAATATTTTTAAGGATGCCATTGTGTCATACTTTAAATGTGACTGAGGCTTTGACCTATTTGTGACATTGAGTCCAACTCTTTGAAAATGTTCACAGATGAACCAAACTCATCTTTTCCTGTCAGGGCAGCTGCTTCCAGGATGAGGTTCTGGAGGGCAGCCAGCTCTGCGGTGCAGAGGCCAGGCGGATGTGTGGGGAATGGATGATAGAAGGCCTCCTAATCAGGTGCTGTCTGATGAACTGAAGTGAAACACTGCAAGCAGAATGGGTCAAAGGAGAGAGAGGCACACAATTTCAGGCCAGGCCACAAAGCCAGGAAAAATCTAGAAAATATAACTGCACAATACAAAATCATCTGGAGTCTAACATTTAAAGATAGGGTGGTAAATTACGAGAAGACTACCATACAGTTCATGAGGGTGGGGGGGATCAAAGCTATATTTAACAAACTTGGCTAAGAGAAAGCTATATATTTATTCTGCCTGGAAAGTACTTCTGGCAATGTCTTATTTGCTGTGTCCAAAATTAGTAATATCATGAATAACTATAACTTCAGAAATGAAGGATATGATTCTGTGTTTTATACTAAAAAGACATGACTTTGTACATGTACTTATCCTATTATGTAACTGAACGGTGTGGGGAAAAGAGTATACCTAATATGAAAGAAAAAACCTCTGCCCCTGAGAAGTCCACATTCTAAAAATGACTTAATCGGCCAACTGTGACAAAAGCAAGGCTTTGAACATCTCAGTATCCCTGAAGTCTGTCTTCTCGTCATTCACTTATTGCCACTGTGACATACCACGTGACAGTCTGCATGGCCAGAAATATTAATTACTCTCTGGAGAAGATGGTATTATATTTAATACTCCTTTACTCCTAATCCTAACATTCTCCAAAAGTACAATGAAGAAATGGGCAGGCCTGGAGATCTAATGCTTTCATGCTTCAAAAGGTGACACATTCCCATTGCCACCATAAGTTTTGCTATATCTGGGAAGAGGTCACTCTTTGAAATTCTATATGCAATTTTGGGAAATAGAATGGTGTTCCTTTTTTTCAATCCTCCTAAAAAAGAATACTGAAGTTATTTTCTCTCTTGCCAAAAAGAGAAGAAAAAAAAATGAGAAGGAGAAATCAGTTTGAGATTTGATTGCGCAGACGTGAGAACAGAGGCATTGCCATACCATGGCAGATGACTCATCCAGCCTTTAATCTTGGCTCCAAACCCTGGCCTCTGCCTGAGGATTCGGAGAAAGGCAATATGCCATTCTAACTTGTAAACCATTTATTTAGCAAGGTTCTCCTGACTTAAACCCTCTCTTTACTGCAAAGCTGTACATTGGAGTATTCTGATTTATGAAAGAATAAGGACTTTTAAAGTTTTCAAGAGCTCAACATCTGTTTAAACAGAAATAATTGTTTCATGAGACCTAAAGATTTTTTGGCAGGGCTTCAGGAAAAAATAACAATTTCCTATTCTCTTCTACGTACATGGAAGTTATACTGAGGATTTCTTTCCTGAGAACACCAATGAAGTCCCAGATGTCAAAATACATATAAGAATTTTGCTTTATTTAGTACAATAAGCATTTAATGTGCGTAAACCATGTATCTAGCACTATGCCAAAGTTTGTGCAGATCAGAAATGATGAAGACATTATGTCAACAAAATATGTTATGATGATATATTTTTTCAAAATAATAATGACAATAATAATAATTAATACAATGTGGTAAGTACCTAAAGAAAGAGGACTGCTTTATTTGCAGCCAGAGGAACACGTACCTTCAGGAAATATTGCTCTGGCTAATGGGAGTTTTCCAAACCTATTAAACTGGAATCACTTACATTTGGTTCAGTATTAAATTATCTCTGCTCAGACTACTTTATTTTAGCACTCAAAATAGATTTTTAATAACAAAATTTTTAAGAGGCAAGATTTTTACACAATTTGAATAAAATAAGAAATAACTTGTAACCATGTTATAGAATCTTTCAAACATGTATTAAAATTCTGGGAGAAAAATACAAACAGTAGATTTTAGAGATGGTAAAATTTTCACTGTAATTTTCTGTGTATATGTATACAGTAAAAGATTGAAATTATTTTTCAATAATTGGAAAATAGTAATACAACTTCTAAACAATGTTTAAAAATATTAAGGCAGATAATAATGTCAACACAGCTTATCTGCGAAGCAGATGCTGAGAGAAAGTTGAGAGAGGAAGTTTCTTAGGGTGCAATGCCGAAGAAAGACAAAAGGGGAAAGAAGAAAATGAAGAAGAGGGAGCCTTCGACTCTGAAGCAGAGCTGACATCCGTGAAAGGGAAGATGGAGAAGTGCAGGAAGAATTGAGTAGAGAGAGACTCAGACAATGATGGAAATCACATGTAAGTCAGAAAAGGTCTTGGCTAACCCAATGGGGAGCCCCCAAGCCCAGCTTGCCCATTAAAAAAGTACCACATTGGGCAAAGATGTCCTGGTCCTAATGGCCCTCTGAATTGGCAGTGGCTAGGAGCTGTGGTTGCCCATGCTTGTCTTCAGCTGAATACTGCATCAGATCTGGAAAGGCCCTGCAGCTGGAGGCTATGAGCTAAGTGCATGGCCTCCAGCTGAAGGGCACGCTCTTCCTGAAGGAATATCCAGTGGCATATCTGCATGGCTTCCAAACACAGTAGAGAAATGAAACTTATCAGTGTCTCTTCAGAAGTTTTGTTACAAATATCCAGAAATGTTTCTATAATCTAGTCAGCTGATTATGAACGTACACATAAGTCTTTAGTTTTGGTGCGATCATATAAATACCATTTTGTGGGCTGAGGGGTGACAGGGATATAGGATATAACACAGAGCTATCCATGTTCATCTTTGTTTTGATTATAGTTGTCTAGAAGACATACATATATCTATGTAACTTCCTTTAGCATCCTCCAGTACGGAGGCTGCATTAAGACTGCATGGAGAGGGAGAGAAGGGAGGAACAGAACAGTTGGACAATATGACAGTGATAGGAAATAAGGGAGAAGCCAATAAAGCAGGAAAGACCCTCAGTGATAAAGGGGTAGGGAACAGAATTCAAACATTTTATGGCAGGTAACCCAGGTTAGCGTAGTAAATAGAATGGTGAATATAAAAGTAGAATGGTGAATAGAATTTTCTGAAATAAAATTGCTGTATTTATAGTATTTAGCCATGCACTGGAATCACCTCAGGGCTCCACTCCCAATCAATTACATATCTGGTGGAAGACCCAGGCATCAGTATTTTTAAGAAGCTCCACGGTGATTCTGACAGCACAGCTAGAATTATGAAACTCTGATCAATGGGAACAGCATGCCTGTTAGCAGAGGACCTTCCCTGGGAAATGTCACACACAGAAGCATCATCAATCTTCCTTCCTCACTCCTGAGAGCTCTCATTCTTTGGCACCAGGAACAGTTGCAATTAGTAAACCCTGATTCCCTGCTCTCTCACAAATCGCAAGAGTCCAAAATATGGATATAAACCTTTGTTCACAGGAGGATCTTTCCCTCAGTGGAAAAGCAACTGGGAAAAGCAGGAGATACTGGACAGTGACTGTAGTTTCATCCAATCCCACCACCCATGCAGGCATAAATAATCAACATGGATGGGGGAGTCTGGAGCCACTGAATTGTAAAGCCCATAAGTGTTTAAATTTCTTCTATTAATGTTTCTGTTTCCTGTGTATGTGTGTGTAGAAGTTCTGTGTTTATAATTCTTACCACTGTGGATCATACTTTCTTGGGGAAGGAAGAACACAAAAATTAAAATTCTCACAAAGACTACTGTTAAGCTGGAGGAAGACCACATCACTGTGTGGCCACAAAGACAGAAAGCCAAGCCAGGTTCAGCCATGTTCATCATCTGCTCTATATAATACAATTATTTAGAGATGGTGGGTAGGGAACAATTATAGAAATAAAAACAACTGCTAGAAACTAGAATGTCATTTTTACATGCTCATTTGTAGAATTCCTCCCAGTTTTTACTCAAGGGAACTTTAATATGATTTTCATTTGGGGAAAGAACTGTTTTGAGTTAACCCCGTTAAATGGCCACTAAAACTCATCCACTTCCATGATTGCCCAGCCATCCTCACATCATCTTCACGATTTTCCAGGAAATAACAGAAGAGGCCCTGGGAATTATTACATTGGTGGAGTGGGAATACATTAAAATTCTCTACTTCCTTGTTATATGGTCCTTCCTCCACCC
The DNA here is from genome assembly GCA_004027715.1 of Plecturocebus donacophilus. Lineage (NCBI taxonomy): Eukaryota > Metazoa > Chordata > Mammalia > Primates > Pitheciidae > Plecturocebus > Plecturocebus donacophilus. The sequence goes on from PVKP010000129.1 coordinate 229,385, forward strand.
TACAAGGTGTGTGCTTGTAACTCAAATTTCCATTTGAGTAATTAGCAGTTATTATTTAAAACTAACCTGAAAATAAAAATTGTATTCATTTCATTCATAGGGAGCATCTACCTATGTATTATTACCCCATAGGTGATATGGCTCTAGAAACATCTTGGTATTCAAATAGCCAGTTAAAACATAAAATATAATGATTTTCTAAAGCTACTCTTTTTCCTTCTCTCATCTCTATCTACTAATTGGAAAGTTTACTCTCCAAACATAGCTAACATGATTGACAGAATTTTAAAAATAAGCAAATTTCCCTATTAAAGAGGATGAATGGATGTTAGCACTGTATCAGACACATAATATTAAGGAGATACCTGCTGCTTAACATTAACATCCTGTGTAGTTTTTGTTTTGCATTAAACAGACATCAAAAAGTGAATAAAAACATGTCATCAAATTACCAAATAATGAATTAACTTCCTGGATACAAGGAAAGTTCTTTTAGCAAGTTCTTTTTAATAAAATCAAAGAATGGGGATGTAACAATTAGAGAAATGTGGAGGAAAACATAAGAAAGTTGGGAAAGGGAGGTCAAATCTCACTTCCAGCTATCAGAAAAGTGCACATTCTTTTTTGCATTCTGTGAGGCTGGAGGAGCTGCTGACAAAATGTCCTCACGTATTCTGTCAATGTCAGGATGCAAACATCACTAAACAAACCATTGTGTCAAAATGTCACATAGTGATTATTTATGCTTCTTGACAACACCAATGAATGACAAGGCTGCCTCTATGGCTGTGAAAGGTTGCATACCAATTGTTAGAGGTAACATAGATAAAGGACAAAGTAGTTATCAGAATTCATTTAATCTGTGCTATTAAATTAGATATGTTCTCAGTAGCCATCACAGTAAATACTACTGTGATTCTCCTGAAAGAATGTTGCCTAAACAATTGAATGCAGAACATTTCATAATTAACATGTATTTCTGAATCTCTGCTACCATGTAGCTATTCATACTGAAAGAGAAGTGTCATTCCTTTTTCTTCTTTAATTTGTCAATTTTTCCCAGTGTTCTAGCTTTTGGAATTTAATTCGGAGTTCATATTTTTTAAGGATAGTGCAATTATTAATGAAGTCTGGGATGATAATGTCTCAGCAAAATGTGCATAAAGTGACTAAGATAGTTGACACCTTAGTTGTTCCAATTCCATATTGCTTCCTGTTCTAAATCAACTAATGAGTAATAAGAGATTAACACTAATCAATGGGACAAAAACGTGCATTATGAAAATACTCTATCAACTCAATCAGTAAAATTTGTAAGGTAATTTTACTGATTTATTAGACATTTTAAATTGTTAAAGTATAATTCAAATAAATTGTTTTACTTGGAATAACCTTCCACTTTATTAATCATACTAAAACACTTGATGCTCAAAACACAATTCAGTTATCTTAATCGGCGTGACTTTCAAGATCCTGTTGAAAAAGACCTGCTACTATCCTAGGATTATGGGAATGTAAATACTTGCTTTGTACTTTCTGGCTGTGTGAAGTTAGGCAAATTACTGACTTTTCTGTTCTTAGATTTTCTCACTGTTAAGATGAAACAGAAATAGCACCTACCTCTGTGAGGTGATTTGATAAAAAGATTAAATGAGAAGATCTATATAAAGCATAGTGCCTAAGATCTGTCACACAATATTTTGATATTGATATGTGAAAACAAATTCAAAAATGATCATTACTTGAAAATAAAATCTACATGGAGAACTTCTAATTTGCTAATAAGCCTACAGATATTTTTGTAGCCTACAGATATTTTAGAAATAAAGGAAAATTAAAGCAATAACTAAGTTCAAACGAGTTCTATTTCCTCCTTTCTTTATTACATTATACTTCTACAAATTGCAAACTATGTTTTCTCAACTGAACTGAAATAAGAATGTGCTTGCTTTTACTCCCTATGAGTCCCATTTTCCTGTTACTCTTTTAATATTGGCTGTATCTGAAATTTCCCTACACTGCCTTTACTGTCTCTGGTTTAACAGATACATTCATTCATTTTTATTCATGATATCTTTGTATATTGATGAGAGGGGAAATCCACTTATGATCATATTCCACAACCTAGGAAATCCTTGCCTTTATATAAAAAAGAAGTGGCTTCTTAGCAGCCCAACAAACCTGTCCCCTCTTCCACTCTCAACAACCACAAAACTACAAGAAGCAAAATAAAACAAAACCTTCCTTAAGTTTTTCCTGTAATGAAATGGTGAATGACATGTGTACCAGAACACTTAAGAAGTAAGCCTGGCCAGGCACAGTGACTCATGCCTGTAATCCCAAAACTTTGGGAGGCCAAGGTGGGCAGATTACCAGAGGTCAGGAGATCGAAATGAGCCTGGCCAACGTGGAGAAACCCTGTCTCTACTAAAAAGTACAAAAGCTAGCCGGGCATGATGGCAGGCACCTGTAATCCCAGCAACTCAGGAGGCTGAGGCAGGAGAATCGCTTTAACCCGGGAGGTAGAGATCATGCCATTGCACTCCAGCCTGGGTGAAAGAGTGAAACTCCATCTCAAAAAAAACCAAAATGAACCAGTCAGACTCTGGGACATTTGACAGTGGATAGAACTATCGCAGGGGCAGGTCTGAAGAACTGCCTGTACTTCTGAAAGGAAGAAGGGTAAGAGGAAGAGAGGAAGAGTTAGAAGAGGTGTCAGCATGAGGAGAGGGGGCCTGTTACTCTGGTGGGTGACTCTTCCCTGTGATAGTCTTCAACAGTCACAAAGCTAAACTGTCTCATGATTTTTTTGAAGCCAATGAATTACTTAGACTTCACATTCACCTTGATATGAGGCAAAGCCAAGGTATTACTTATAGGTACAACAGCTTAAAGCTAAAGAGACACAGGAGGCAATAAACCCTTAAAACTCAAAGAACTCTTGTCGAAGGATTTAGATTGGATTAGGCCATAGGTTCAAGTCGAGTTGGAATAGTTCTCTAAGAGACGAGAGGACCCCCAGATGACTCTTGTTTATAAATTGATTTCAGGGTTTTGTTTGTTGTTGGTTGTTTGGTTGCTTCATTTAGAAATATTTTTCTCATCAAGCCAGAGACCAGGCACTGCACCAAATCAGCTTTTCCACCATTAACCTTTCACTGTGCTCTATGTAGATTACAAAATAACACAATAGGAGAAAACAGCATTTGAAATTAAGAAATAAGGGTGAGCCTGGCTATTAAAATAACTGTGCAGATAACAATCCAGCAACACTCACTGAGTATTTCAAATAATGACTTTAGAAACTAAGCCCACCTAAGATAATAATGCACATTTAAATTGGTACCATTTAAAGGCAAAATAGCGGTACTATAAAAAGTGTCACTGATATTTCAATTCTACGTGCCTGTCAAACAGTATGAAAAACTGTAACTTTAGTGTATGTCTCAAAAAAGCAAAGACTGAGATGACTGAAAACAGGTGGCTGGTAAGATGGCTGAACTGGAACAGCTCCGGTCTGCAGCTCCCAGGAAGATCAGTGCAGAAGGTGGGTGATTTCTCCATTTCCAACTGAGGTACCCAGCTCATCTCATGGACTCATGGAGGGTGAGGCATTGCCTCACCCTGGAAGCATGAGGGGTCGAAGAACTCCCTCCACTAGCCAAGGTAAGCTGTGAAGGACTGTACTGTGATGGACGGTGCACTTAAGCCCAGATACTATGATTTTCCCATGGTCTTCACAACCCACAGACCAGGAGATTCCCTCAGATGCCTACGCCACCAGGGTCCTGGGTTTCAAGCACAAAACTGGGAGGCCATTTGGCAGACACCAAGCTAGCTACAGGAGTTTTATTCATACCCCAGTGGTGCCTGGAGCACCAGTGAGACAAAACCATTCACTCCCTTGGAAAGGGGCTGAAGCCAGGGAGCCACGTGGTCTAGCTGAGCAGTTCTCACCCCATGAAGCCCAGCAAGCTAAGACCTGCTGGCTTGAACGCTGCCAGCACAGCAGTCTGAAGTTGACCTGGGATGCTCGAGCTTGGTAGGGGCAGGGGTGTCTGCCATTACTGAGGCTTGAGTAGGCCATTTTCCCTTCACAGTGTAAACAAAGCCACCAGGAAGTTTGAACTGAGTGGAGACCACTGCACCTTGGCAAAGCTGCTGTAGACAGATTGCCTCTCTAGATTCCTCCTCTCCGGGCAGGGCATCTCTGAAAGAAAGGCAGCAGCCACAATCAGGGGCTTATAGATAAAACTCCCATGTCCCTGGGACAGAGTATCTGGTGGAAGAGGCAGCTATGAGCATAACTTCTGCAGATTTAAATGTTCCTGTCTGCCAGCTCTGAAGAGAGAGGCAGATCTTCCAGCACAGTGCTTGAGCTCTGCTAAGGGACAAACTACCTCCTCAAGTGGGCCCTGACCCCCATGCCTCCTGATTTGGAGACACCTCCCAGCAGGGGTTGACAGACACCTCATAAGGGAGAGCTCTGGCTGGCATCTGGCAGGTGCCTCTCTGGGACAAAGCTGCCAAAGGAAGGAACAAGCAGCAATCTTTGCTGTTCTGCAGCCTCTGCTGGTGATACTCAGGCAAACAGGTCTGGAGCAGACCTCCAGGAAATTCCAACAGACCTGCAACAGAGGGGCCTGACTGTTAGAAGGAAAACTAACAAACAGAAAGAAATAGCATCAACATCCACAAAAAGACCTCCACACAGAAACCCCATCTGAAGGTCACCAACATCAAAGCCAAAGGTAGATAAATCCATGAAGATAAGGAAAAACCAACACATAAAGGCTGAAAACTCAAAAAACCAGAATGTCTCTTCTCCTCCAAAAATATCACAACTCCTCACCAAGGGAACAAAACTGGACAGAGAGTGATTTTGATGACCTGATAGAAGTAGGCTTCAGAAGGTGGATAATAACAAACTCCTCCAAGCTAAAGGATTGCATTGTTCCTTGCATTGTTCTAATCCAATGCAAGGAAGCTAAGAACCTTGAAAAAAGGTTAAAGGAATTCCTAACTAGAATAACCAGTTTAGAGAAGATAAATGACCTGATGGAGCTGAAAAACAGCACAAGAACTTCGTGAAGTATATACAGCATACACAAGTATCAATAGCCAGATTGATCAAGTGGAAGAAAAGATATCAAAGATTGAAGATCACCTTAATGAAATAAAATGTGAAGAAGATTAGAGAAAAAAGAATGAAAAGAAACTGACAAAGCCTCCAAGAAATATGGAACTATGTGAAAAGACCAAACCTATGTTTGATTGGTGTACCTGAAAGTGACAGGGAGAATGGAACCAAATTCAAAAATATTCTTCAGGATATTATCCAGGAGAAATTCCCCAGCCTAGCAAGAAAGTCCAACATTCAAATTCAGAAAATACAGACAACACCACAAAAATACTTCTTGAGAAGAGCAACTCCAAGACACACTATCATCAGATTCATCAAGGTTGAAATGAAAGAAAAAATGCTAAGGGCAGCCAGAGAGAACGGTCGGGTTACCCACAAAGGGAAGCCCATCAGACTCACAGCAGATGTCTCTGCAGAAATCCTACAAGCCAGAAGAGAGTGGGGGCTAATACTCAACATTCTTAGAGAAAAGAATTTTCACCCCAAAATTTCATATCTAGCCAAACTAAGCTTCATAAGCAAAGGAGAAATAAAATCCTTCACAGACGAGCAAATGCTGAGAGATTTTGTCACCATCCGGCCTTACTTACAAGAGCTCCTGAAGGTAACACTAAACATGGAAAAGAAAAACTGTTACCACTGCAAAAGCATATCAAATTGTAAAAACATCAACACTATGAAGAAACTGCATCAACTAATGGGCAAAATAATCAGCTAGCATCATAATGATAGAATCATATTCACACAAAACAACATTAATCTTGAAAGTAAATGAGCTAAATGTCCCATTTAAAAGACACAGACTGACAAATTGGATAAAGACTCAAGACCCATCAGTGTGCTGTATTCAGGAGAGCAATCTCACATGCAAAGACACACATAGGCTCAAAATAAAGGAATGGAGGAAGATTTTGCAAGCAAATGGAAATCAAAAAAGCAGGGGTTGCAATCCTAGTCTCTGATAAAACAGACTTTAAACCAACAAAGATCAAAAAAGACAAAGAAGGGCATTACATAATGGTAAAGGGGCCAATGCAACAAGAAGAGCTAAGTATCCTAACTATATACGCACCCAACACAGGAGCACCCAGATTCATAAAGCAAGTTCTTAGAGATCTATAAAGAGATTTGGACTCCCACACAATAATAGTGGGAGACTTTAACACCTCACTGTCAATATTAGACAGATTAACAAGACAGAAAATTAACAAGGATATTCAGGAATCAAACTCAGCTCTGGAGCAAGTGGACCTAATAGACATCTACAAAACTCTTCACGTCAAGTCAACAGAATATACATTCTTCTCAGCACCACATCACACTTATTCTAAGATTGACCACATAATTGGTAGTAAAACACTCCTCAGCAATTGCTAAAGAACAGAATCATAACAAACAGGGCAATCAGGCAAGAGGAAGAAATAAAGGGTATTCAAATAGGAAGTCAAATTGTCTGTTTGAAGATGATATGATTGTACATTTAGAAAACGCCATCATCTCAGCCCAAAATCTCCTTAAGCTGATAAGAAACTTCAGCAAAATCTCAGGATACAAAATCAATGTGCAAATATCACAAGCATTCCTATATACCAATAATAGATAAACAGAGAGCCAAATCATGAGTGACTTCCCATTCACAATTTCTATACAGAGAATAAAATACCTAGGAATATAACTTACAAGGGATGTAAAGGACCTCTTCAAGGAGAACTTCAAAACACTGCCCAAGGAACTAAGAGAGGACACAAACAAATGGAAAATATACCATGATCATGGATAGGAAGAATCAATATTGTGAAAATGGCCATACTGCCCAAAGTAAGTTATAGATTCAATGCCATCCCCATCAAGCTACCATTGACTTTCTTAACATAATTAGAAAAAACTACTTTAAATTTTATATGAAACAAAAAAGAGCCTATATAGCCAAGACAACCCTTAGCAAAAAGAACAAAGCTGGAGCCATCACACTGCCTGACTTTAAACTATACTACAAGGCTACAGTAATCAAAACAGCATGGTACTGGTATCAAAACAGATATATAGACCAATGAAACAGAACAGAGGCCTCAGTAATAACACCACACATCTACAACCATCTGATCTTTGACAAACCTGACAAAAACAAGCAATGGGGAAGGGATTCCCTATTTAATAAATGGTGTTGGAAAACTGGCTAGCCATATACAGAAAACTAAAACTGGACCCCTTCTTTACACCTTATACAAAAATTAACTCAAGATAGATTATAGACTCAAACACAAGACATAAAACTATAAAAACCCTAGAAGAAAACCTAGGCAATATTATTCAGATCATAGGTATGGGCAAAGAGTTAATGACTACAATACCAAAAGCAATGGCAACAAAAGTCAAAATTCATAAATGGGATCTAATTAAACTAAAGAGCTTCTGTACAGCAAAAGAAATTATCATCAGAGTGAACAGGTAACCTACAGAATGGGAGAATATTTTTGCAATCTATCCATCTGACAAAGTGCTGATATTCAGAATCTACAAAGAACTTAAACAAATTTATAAGACAAAAAAAAACCCATGAAAAAGTGGACAAAGGATATGAACAGACACTTTTCAAAAGAAGACATTTATGTGGCAAAACAACATATGAAAAAAGTTCATCACCACTGGTCATTAGAGAAATGCAAATCAAAACCATATTGAGATACCATCTCATGCCAGTTAGAACGGCAATCATTAAAAAGTCAGAAAACAACAGATGCTAAAGAGGATGTGGAAAAATAGGATGGTTTTACACTGTTGGTGGGAGTATAAATTAGTTCAATCATTGTAGAAGACAGTGTGTCAATTCCTCAAGGATCTAGAACCAGAAATACCATTGATCCGGCAATTCCATTACTAGGTATATACCCAAAGGATTGTAAATCATTCTACTATAAAGACGTATGCACCCGTATGTTTGTTGTGGCACTCTTCACAATAGCAGAGACTTGGAACCAACCCAAATACCCATCAACGATAGACTGGATAAAGAAAATGTGGCACATATACACCATGGAACACTATGCAGCCATAAAAAAGGATGAGTTCATGTCCTTTGCAGGAACATGGATGAATCTTGAAATCATCATTCTCAGCAAACTAATACCGGAACAGAAAACCAAACACTGCATGTTCTCATTCCTAAGTAGGAGTTGAACAATGAGAACACATGGACACAGGGTGGGGAACATCACACACTGGAGCCTGTTGTGGTGTGGGGGGCTAGGGGAGGGATAACCTTAGAATAAATACTTAATATAGATGACGGGTTGATGGATGCAGCAAACCACCATGGCTCATACATACCTATGTAACAAACCTGCAAGTTCTGCACTTGTATCCCAGAACATAAAGTATAATTAAAAAAAAAAAAGCAAAGACTACAGCAGTGATAAATGTATACAATCTTCTGAGAAAAATCTTTCTGCCCATATTTTAAGGCAAGAGAATTTAATTTTCAAAAGTGTATTAGCCCGTTTCACACTGCTATAAAGAATTACCAGAGACTAGAGAATTTACTTAAAAAGCAAGGTTTAATTGATTCATAGTCCTGTCCTCTGAGGGACAAAGTTCATCCTCTGTCACTTACTGGAATTCAATAGATGAAATGAAAGTGGGGTTGGGTTGAGGGAGAGATACCAACTTCATCCCAAACTCTGCTCACTTATGGGATTCTCTCATATTTGGATGAATGATGACGCAGACTACAAAAGTGAATTCCTTGAGGGACTTGAAAATCTCATGAAAGACCTAACTCATCCCCTTGAAGGAAAAGGGAATAAGGCAGAAAAGCTAGTAAGAAAGTCTAATCACAGAGGGAAGCACCTCATGTTACTTGTTTTACCTTCTGTTACTTGTAGTGTGAAATTTCTCTCATCCAGGCACTAAGGGTCTAATATGATACATAAATCTTGCAAATGTGCAGATGTGGAAAAGGATAGGTGGAATTCTAAATAAAAATGGAAAGGTTTTATTAAGATTTCTGTAAAAACAAAACAAGATAAAGGTTGAGCATAAGCAGCATGCTTTGGTTCCCCTGTAGAAAAGTGTAACAGTGCAGAGGAAAGGATTTTTTTAAAATGGAGTGTCTGACCATTTGGGATACCAAAAATATGCCTAGACTAGCTGCTATGTGATGGGATGCACTTGATTTCAGTTTCAGAATGGTAAGAGTTGGGGTGGGGCAATTACCACATCTGGAGCTTGTGATGCCCAGTAAAGGTAGCTACACACTTAATTCCTCAGGCAGGACCCAAGAGAAGTGACACACAGAGCTGGAAGCATACAGAGGTTTGTTCTCTGTGTGGTATATTCCCTTCCTTTAGGGAGCAGAGGAGGGAAAAGGAGAAAAAAGTCTATGTTAATGGACCAGACCTCAAGTTATATACACCAAAAATAATCAGTGACCACCAGAAGATTTAAAAAATGTGATGAACAGCAGAAGTTACATTAATTGAAAAAAAAAAAAGTTGGGATCAAGTGGCAATGAAAAGGAGCTTAGAAATACAGAACAGGATTGCATAATCTTTACTCTTTTAAGTTTCAAAAAAGAATTGTTCACATTCCTCCTCTACTCATTGATACATCCTACCATTTCCCCTCTTGACATTTTTCTGTCACTTCACATTTTACTAAATAGAGAGCCATGGTCCTCTGCAGTTCACACGTAACTGGTACCCTTTTCTCCCAGCTGCCTAACAAGAGAGGGAATGTGTGGATTTCTCTTTTCTTCTCTAGGGTAAAAATGGTACAATGTTATGGACAAATAAAGATGAGAAATTACTGTAGATCACTGAGGACAACACTGGTTAGATGGATAATCCATCTTTAAATAACTGGGAGTTGCTGTTCTTAGTAATGGCTAAGAGGCCATAGCCTTGGTTTGTTAAAGGTCGTGGCCTCACATGAATGACGGATGGGGCAATCGGAGCTAGGCATTCTGGGTTCATGAGGTGGCAGAGAGCTGACTTCTGCCCTGACCTAGTGCTCATGGGACTAGATTTGTCTTCCTGGAGAGAGAGCCACATATATAATAAGACAATCTTAGTCACCAGAGCTAGAACATTGGGCAGAAAAGACTGTGTCCCAGATGTGTTCCAGATGCAACTATGAGGTGCTGGTTCAGGCAGTGCCTCCCTTTGAGCTACCTCATTCTCCCTGAGTGGCTCCAATGTGCCCTGTTGCTAGCATGCACCAGAGCCTGCATCATCTAAGTACCTCATATTCATAAAGTAGCAGAGAATTAAAAGGACTTGAACCTTACAGGCATTACCTCTTTTATGGAAGCTTTTTCATTTTGAAAATATATCAAATTTTTCTTTTTTTTTTTGAGTAATTTAGAGTGTCCTGATGTTACCCTCTGATTGCAGATGGGACATGCTGGTTGCCTGTGACTCCTCCTTGTCTTTTTTCCTTTGCCAGTACCAACTCCTGCTCTCTATGCAAGAGAACCCTTGGAGTCCTTTATGAAAAGGTACAGAGTCAGCTGCATCCCCCAAAATGCTTTGCCCAAACAAGCATAACCTGCTCCACATGAAAGCCCTTTTCCCTGGCTTCCTGAGTACTCTACTCAGGCATAGCCCTTCCTCTTTACACTTTTCAGGTGTGATGCCAGTCCTTGTTTCAGTGGTCTTGAAGCTCCAGCGGACACAAAATAAGAGCTCCTGAGTATTATCTTGAATTTTTTTTTTCATTTGGCTTTCTCTTCTTTCCCCCATGGGCAGTTGAGAGGAGGTCAGATATTCTATCAACTTTAACAAATCAATTCTCACTACAGAATTTTTAATCTCAGATAATTATTTGTTTTCTTATATTCAGCTGGAAATGGCTAAGTGTTGACTAAGCCAATTTCACAATCTCTGAGTATGTCTTAAAGACTTCTAGCACCTCTTTTTAGAAGTGTAGGGACTTTGTAACTGTCACGTTGTTCACTGCTTTTGGGGTCCATGTTGAATGAAATACAGATATAATGATAATATTAACCATTGATCACTTTATATATTTATCACATTATATTCATATACTCATTATATTTGTCACATATTGTCTTAGCCCACTTTGGTTGCTGTAACAGAATACCACTGATTGGGTAATGCATAAACAACAGATGTTTATTTGGCTGAAAACTCCAAGACCATGGCATCAGCATTTGGTGAGGGCCTGTGTGTTTCATCTCCCATGGGAGATGGTAGATGGGTAAGCGGGGTCAACAAACCCACTCTTCTGACAACTAACCAATACCTAAGATAACATTAATCCATTAGTGAGGGCAAAGCATATTAATGGATTAATGACTCAATCACCTCCTATTAGATCCACCTCCCAACACTGTTGCATCATGGATTAAGTTTCCAATACAAGAACTTTAGATGACACATTAAGCCATTGCACATATATTGATCATGTTAATATATGATCAATATGACAATGTTTAATACAATGATAACACTATACAATGGAGTAAGAACATTTGGAAAGTAGTCATGGCTCAGAACACAATACCCTAAATTATGGCTTTTTAGAATACTATTTTAAACTGAAAAAAATATGAAAACCACAGAAGCAGGAAGGTGTCTCTCTAGGCCCCCTGAAGTGGATCACAGAAACTAGAATTCTCCTACCCTGAAGAAAGCCATAAACCTAAGAAGGTCACTGTCTGACTTCCTCCCTCTCTTTAACCCTGAAGACCCTCATAAGACAGATGACCTGTTCCATACCTAAGGGGAAGGAATGTCACATAAAGATGCAGAAAAAGTCTGAACAAACAGACCCTGCTGAATTCCCCCAGTTTATTATCATTAAATCATAACCCATTTTGTCTAATCATTTTTCTTCATAACTATCTACTTCTTTCATCAAACGTAGCATACAAATACACGTTCCCCTGAGTCTCTGTCATTTCCAAATGTTCCTGTCTCACATAAAACTTTTATTAAATCAATGTATATGTTTCCTTCTTTTTAATCTAACTTTTTCCATTTTACTTTCAGACCTACCTAGAGACACTAAGGGGATTGCGGAAACCTTTCTTCCCAACAAAATGAAGGGTAGTGTAGACAGAAATGATCTATATGATATTAAAATGTGTTATATAACAATAAGCAAGCTAAAGAAATGTCAGCTGAACAGATTATACACAAACAAACCCACCTAATAACCTATTATAAGCAAATTATAAACTAGTGAAACAAGAATGGGTTCTTAATAAATGTTGATGCTGTTGTTATTAATGAGTAATGTCAAGTTTGGATCCATGAGATGCAGATCCTAAGGCAAAAACTTATGCAATACTTCTTTATTAGAGAGCGTAATCCCAAACAGCAAGAGTGAAGGGAAGGGGAATAAGGTCAAGGAAGAGAAAAACCAATAGAGGAAGCAAGAATGAATAAATGAGTTGACTGACTGTTCCACCTGGGAGCTCCACTTTCTAAGAGGCCATAAAAGTAAGTGCTTCTCACCACACTCCACCTGGGGGCAGAAAGCAAAAGAATTAATCTTTAGGTCCCCTGTCTGTCATTGATTAGTCAACAATGTGCTCCCAAAATATTAATCAATCCAAACTCCCACCTCTGCCAAACACATATTGTTACACAAACAGAAATGGTGACCTCTCACTTCTCTACATCAATAGGGAAGACTTAGAGTAGGAGGCAGAAGTCCTATATTAGGAAGTTGGTCACAGTCTACTCCCAATGGGTCCTGACGGTAGTCACTGGAGCCAGAACAAGTAAAACATGTGGGATAGAACAGTTAATGAAGAACCATTGTGAAGTTATGCCTATCTGAGACAGATAAATTGAATTTGGATTAGAGTAGGGCATTAACTTAAAAGTATATGTAACATTTTACCCAGAATAAATGACAATAGTTAAATATTTACATTTAGAAAAATGAAAGTATTTAAAAGAAGGTACATTGCTTAATTGTACCCTTGCAATTTGCAATTGGTAACTTGATGCATATTGAACATCTCTAAAGAAGTTATTCTAAGGACACCAGCAACAGAAGAGACTCCAAAAGAAAATGAGAAGGAAAGTTCAATCTCTGTGCTTCACTAAGGGATGCACACATGCACTTCTTGAAAGTCTTTTTTCACTGTCATTCAGAATGCTATTTCTCCTCTTCTCCTCTTGTATGTTTTTGAACTGCTTTATCTTGGTATCCTTCAAGGGGACACATACTAGTCTTAGCCAGATCCCTGCCTTATTTCTCTTTCTCCCTTACTCTGTATGCTCTCTCAATGGGCTTGTCCACACTCCAGAATTAATTATCAATATAGGCTAATGAGCTCCAAGTCAATTCTGTCAATCCTGATCTTTTTAGAGTTCCATATCAATATTTCTATCTCTAACTAGATATGCCCATCTTTTTTCATTACAGGAATATCAAACTCTGTGGATTCAAAACTGAAATCAATACCCCCTTTTCTAGTTATATCATTGTCCCTTCCTCCCTGTCCTGAACTGTTACTGAAATTATCATCCATGTCAAAATATAAGGTAGAAATTTTAGAGTAGTATCTTTGACACCGCTTTCTTTCTCTCTTCCTTTTCCATATTCAACAAGTCAACTTTTCTTGTCAGAAATCTGGCCTGTCTTTAATTCCACTACAACTGCCTTAGTTCAGAAATTCAGGATCACTTATCTGAAACATTGCAATAGCTTTCCATCTGTTCCTTCTCACACCAGGCCCTCCTCACTACAGTCTCACCACCAGATTCCTGCCAAATTATCTTCCTGAAAGCATTTTAATTGATCATGTCCCTATCCAGCTATTCTGCTTTAAAACATCTTCTTGTTCCCATTCCTCACAGCAAGACAATAGTTTTTAAAACAGTACTTTTTTTTTAAACCTCGAGTTTACCTAAAAGACAAATATGTAACCTCAAACCCTCACACTACACTATTTGAGTTTCTCTTAAACATCTAGATCATAGTTCTTTAATTTATCCATGTATATGTCTGAAAATACCAAACTGTGGGTTCTCTCACAATAGAAACTCTATATTATTCATAGTTTTATGTCTCAGAGTGGAATACATTGCCTAGAGCTGTGTAGGAGCCCAAAAAAGGCTATTGTTGAATGATTTAATCATTAAAGACAGGATCTGCTAAATTAGCATTTTCCAAAATATGTTCAACAAGTATGTTAAATAATGTAATATAAAATTGTGGCTGTATAGACAAACAAGTCTGAGCATTTTGGAAAATAAATAAAACACTTTTTAAAAAACTGGAGTACTTCCCAAAATCTTTAATATTCTTCAGTGCATATTATGACTCTTCAAAAAAGCGACGTAGCATAAAATATGAAATGAACTTTTTGACTACTGAATGAGTTTTTGAAAGGAATAGTGCTCTAATGAAATGATTTTGGAAATGCTTTTATAAACAAATATACAGATTCACTGTGTGAAGGTAATAGACAGCTTCCTCTCATGTATATCTTTATTATTCAAGATAATATGTCATATGACCAAAATATACAATTTTATTCTAATTGAATTTCAGATACTATGCAAGGGAAGTGAAAGCAACTTAGGCAAGGTTATTTTTCCAGTGGTGTTCCAAGCAAACATTATGGATGATGCCCTATTCCACACAACAACAATAAATAAATAAATAAATAAAAAGTCATGTAATATTGCTTTTTGATTATATTCTCACCTTTAATGAAAACATTTAAATCTTTGAGAACTCAGGGCAATGCTGACAACAGAAAGCAAGCAAATGGATTATGACTATGTATATAATAAAGCAAACATTCCAAGGAAATAATTATATCTGTTATATGATTTGTTTCTTTCAAAATAAATACAAACTATTCTAAACTTTTCCTAGGTAGAAAATGTTTTGCTGCCCTTATTGAAAAGTGCAAGTCCTGATTCCATCAATCTGTGTTGGTTGTACAAACACCTTGATATGTATTCACAGTTAACAGTCTATTTAAAGGCTACATGGAGGAAAGAGGATAAACGCATATGATTGTTAAATTTTATGTGTCAACTTACTTGGGCCACAGTGTTCAGATATTTGGTCAGATATTTTTTGGATGTTTCTATGAGAATGTTTTTGAACTAAATTTACACTTAAATTGCTGAACTTTGAGCAAAGAATGTTGACCTTTCATAACGTGAATGAGCTTCCTCCAATCAGCTGAAGGCCCAAATAGAACAAAAGGCTGACCTCTCACGAGCAAGAGGAAATTGTTCAGCAGCCTGCCTTTAGACTTTATCTGCAACATTGGCTCTTCTTGGCTTGCCAGTGGACTGACGTTGGAGCTAAACTGAAACTCTTTCCTGAGTCTCAAATGTGTTGGACTCCTCCCTCAGATTTTGGATTCACCACGCCTCCACAATCATGTGAGTTAATTTCTTAAAGTAAATCTCTCTCTTTCTATTCAACCCCGCTCCCTCCCATCCCCAGTTCCTGCCCTTCTGACTCTGTCTCTGTCTCTGTCTGTCTACATATACATATATAAACCATGTCAGTAATTGTATAATCATCATTCTAGTCCCAACACTTCCCAAGCTGGGTTATGGAATTTCTATTGATTTGTATGCTGGAACTCTATAATATTCTGGGAACTCCCATCCCATTTATTTTTCTGCCTGTCCTCTCTAGCCTGTATGTCTGGTTAACCCAACTAGACTCTTTCTCCAGAAATAAAAATGAGGAAGTAAAGTCAGTCTTCCTTGGAGCATATGGAATATCCCAAAAGAATTCTAGATGTTTATAATATGAAGGCAGGGTTGAGAACTCAAGATACAGGACCTTCTATACTGAAGACCCATGATACAGGACCTCTGATCTTGACCTTATTTCAAGATCAATGGTTTTTTGTTTGTTTTGTTTTGTTTTTAATCCTAAGAGCTATAGGAAATCACTAAAAGCTCCTAAGTAAAAGAGTGTTCTTATCAGGGTTGAGTTTTTTTAAATGCATATAATGGCAACTGAGAGAGAATGAAATTATTGAAGGGGACAGGTGTGGATATAAGAAGATTTAGTGACTTAGATGAGGAAAGTAGCAGTCAGAAATGAAAAGTTGATAGATTTGGGGTACACTAGGAGCTGGAACTGACAGGAAATTATCAATTGTCCAGGTATAGGCATTAGAAAGAGTAAAGGGTCAGAGTTCACTCCTAGTTGTCTAAAGTGACAGATGATGACAACAAGATGCTGGCATTTACTAAATATGAAACAGTGAAGAGGAACAAATTTCTACTCCATTTTGGGCATTTGAGTTTGATTTGCAAGAAATTATACATGCATGTCTAGAATACAAATACAAATTTGGTAGTAAACATTAAAGTGATAAACTCAGTAATCTCTTCTTTGATAACACTTATGCTCATTGCAAGGACTATGAATTATTATAGAGATGAGTTAAGGACTGAATTCGGAAGTAAATATAAGATGTTGCAATGGGAAAAGGTTTGTGCGTGTGTTTACTTACTCAAAGTACAGTTAAGATGTGCCTATTTTAACTATACTTACAATAATCATTCTAGTCTCTTTTGTGTTTCTATAATAGAATACCACAACCTGGGTAATTTGTAAAGAAAATAAGTTTATTTAGCTCACAGCTCTGGATGCTGAGAAGTCCAAGACCATGATGCTAGCATTTGGTGAGGACCTTTGTGCTGTGTCCTAACAAGGCAGATGGCATCACATGGTGAGAGGGCGAGTACATGCCAGCCCAGATTTCTTTTTTTCTTTTTGAAAAGACACCAGTCCCATCATGGGGGCACCACCGTGATGATCTTATCTAATTCTAATTGCCTTCCAAAGGTCCCGCCTCCAAATCCCATCAACATGTGAATTGAGGGTGTTAAGTTTCTAACACATGAAATTTGGAGGACACATTCAGGGCATAGCAATAGTGCATTGCCTGGTCTAAGAAGGAGAAATAAAAAAGAGATGAATAACATTTAGAAATCATCTTTCAAACAGTTTTATTTTTAATTTTCTACTTTGTTCAGAATTTAAGGGAAGTCACACTTAATAAGCACTTGCTAGTAATACTTAAGGTCAATAATAATCTAGCTCTAATCGTTTTGATAAAAGTTTATTTAAGATATTAATTAATCTCCATGGCAGTTATGATTTATTCTTGATGCATCACAGAACTATGTCTACATGTTGTGTGACCTATCAAAAGGTCTGGTTTTCCCGACTCTAGGATTTTACTTCTGTGGTGAATCTGAGAACAGTGAATATGGCATTAGGAAACTATGGTACCTGGAAAACTGTAGTCACCAATAGTTTTCCAGAAATTATCAACAGTGCCTCTCTGAGAATTGTTGAGTTTCCCAACACAATCAACATTCTCTTACGGCTTGGCAGATCTCAGATATTGATTCTGTAACCACTCCTCTATGAATTTGACAGGGCTGTGAATACAGATAAACAATTGGTGGATGGCAACCAAAGTCATGGTGACTTTCTTTCAGCAAATGCATTCTCCCAAAAGGTAAAATAAAGGTATTGATCTAGGAGCAACAGATGAAAAACAAAACAAAAAATTGGTTATGACTGTAAGAGAAATAACTTATAATGGGAAAGTTTATCTGTTCCTACAGGTCAAAAAGCTAATATGTTTGAGAACCATCTATTTAAAGAACAGCAAAGTTGGATCAATAATAAAAACAAACAGTGAAAGCAGGTAGCCCCAGAATAATTAGAAAATACCAAAAGGAGGATTTCCTACTCACAAATATCAAACAGTTTGACAGCCACTTTTAACACTAGATTTGCATTTTTAAATAACTTTTTTTAGACCTCTATAACAACTCAAGGATTTCCTGTGAAAAGACCTAACCAGGACTGTCGTTCAGCCACGACTCACAGGTTAGTGACATCAGCTGGCAATCCATCTTTCAGCTTGGCTGGGGACATTACGATTGCCAGAAGTTCATGAAATAGCAGTTGTTACATATTTTGAATATCTCTCCTAAGCCTACCTAAATCCTGGAGAAATAAGTATACCTTATCAAAAAGATATTGTTAATCCAAAGTGATACATGGTATAAAAAGTGTTCACATTTGGCTTTGAAGTGTTATTTTTGTACTAACATTTGAATGTGTGTCTGATGTTCTGAGAAATTACTTCAAAGAGATTAATGAAACCATACAGTGAAGACCTGACTCAGGAAAGCTGGGAAATTGTCCAGTGTTTTCTTCATTCTGTTTCCCTGCGGAATTCCTCTTTGACACCCTCTCTGATATCAACAAAGAATAGCTAAAATATCTTTTAGAATAATGCCAATCCTTCCTTATAGAATGGAAGATGGCAGTTTGAGTGTTACAGACTTTTTCTTTTTACAGCAAGCAATGCAGATTTTTAAAATGCATCTATAATCTATCTTTGTTGATTATATCTTTATTATGCATTTTTCTTTCATCCTTTTGAAAGAAGCTCTGGTTTTATTTTGAGATCCTAGTGCTGTCAGGAAAATTGGGTTCCATCTCAGCTTCAGGTGTAGAAAATATGGGCATCCTCCAAACTTCAAGTGTGGGAAATGTGACCTTGACACAGTACATCCCATTTCCTTCATCACAGTCATTGGGTTCAGACCTGAATATTCATTCTAAGCTGGCTTAATAACAGTAAATCCCAGAATTATTGAAGTATTGCAACTAAGTTCTCTTTCTTTGGATGATATCATATTTAGATATGAAGCTTAAGGACTGCTGCAATCATTTTAATATAGTTATCATGAAGATAAACCAATGTAAGAAGGTGAACAGAGGTGAGAGATACAGAGCTGGATCTCTCATGATATTATTAACCTCTTTATGAAATCATGCCTGGGTCCTTTCCCATTCATTAACACATGCACTTAACCTAACATTTCCTTTATTTTTTAAGTCAATTAAGGTTGAGTTTTCTGTTATTTGCAACTTATGGCCTCCTAATTGAAACAGTAAGTCAACAAACAGGTAATTCAACTGATTAGGAACTGTTAATTATGTAAAAATATAAATTCTGCCAATTAATATGAAGGAAAATTTCACCATGGATAATGACAAGTTGATAGACACATTTGCCTCTCTCTGTTGTGTCTTTCTGTCTCTCTCAGTAGGTACATGGAGGCACACAAACATATATCGGCAATCTATGTTGCCTGCTACGTTTTAATTCAGCTGAGCTGCATATTATCAAAAAACAAATGACAAAAAAAATGTAATCTCTATGTTAAAAGCTAAAGTCCACTTGAGCCTGGAAGGGTAGCCTGCGAGAAAGCCAATATATATCAAATATCAGAATGTTCAGCTCTAAAAGTTCCAATAGCTTAAGCTTCTGTGCTTTAATCAGAAGTAGATTGTATCTTTTTGTACAAAGAATTAAACAAATTTTGACTAGAAGAAGGATAACCAGAAAAGGTACTAGCAGTAAATGAAAATAAGAAATCAAATGCTATGAATTAGACTTTTTATCCAGTCCTTGAATTGATATGACATCATTTTCAATATCTTGAAATATTCAGAAGAGTCTTATGTCCTTCATTATTACACAGTAATAATTTTCTTATGTATGTTAGAACCAAGCAAAAATAAAAGAAGTCAATAGTCAGCAAAATTAATTTAAAAATAATGCTTTGTCACCTTTGGAATATGGTGATGAGCATAAATATATAATGAGTGTCTCCTATAAAATTTTGCTACCACAGTTTTTTTTGACCTATGATCCAGGGGTTGCACAAAAACAAATTTACTAGATAAAATCTTGTCAATATCATTGGGTATCTGCATAGAAGTAATCAAAAATTAATAAAGAGAGTGTCATAATCAAAGGTTGTGTTGCTGTTGTTCAAGCCCTTAAAGCTAGGTAATCGCTTTCACAAAGAAAAATTCTTGGCGATGAATCATTAGCCTTTCCCTATAGTCAGAACAACTGCAGTGAGGCTGTTCTTAAAAGTGGTCACTGACACATACTGCCAGGGCAATGGCTCATGTCGGCAATCTGCTTTCTTATTCGGGGATGTGTGGGACAGACCAACAGGCACATCATCCTCAACAACTAGGAAACAGGAATTACTACACAATGGAAAGATAAATGCATTCCACCCAAAGCAGCCTGAGAGAAAGGTAGAAAGAAAAAGTTTAGTGATTGAAGAGGTGGTTTGGGTGACTTCAGTTACAAACATCTATGATTGAGTTAGCAACTGAAATTGTCTTCAACAGAATCTGAGAGACATCAAGGTAAGTCCCTCACTAGCAAATCAACAGTTGATACTGGTACAAAAGAGTTCTAAAGAAAAAAGCTGTATTTACAAGGAGACAACATAAAAAATGTTCTCACCTGTAGAGTCTTAATTTTTTTTTAATTCAAAAGAAAAGGCATTTATGATACCATAGGATGTTATGTCATGTCAATGTTATACTGATGAAGAAACTGTTATATTTATGGACTTTTTAAAAGTACCTGGAAACAATGTGAGGCACCTCCCTCAGATTACTGCCTTCTCACCGTGTCCTCACCTCACCTTTTCTCTGTGCATGCACACACGTCCCTGGTATCTCTTCACCTTCTTATAAGGACGCCAGTCATACCGGATTAGGGGTGCACTCTTGCATTCACCTCATTCAATCTAAATTACTTCTTTAAAGCTACAAATACAGTCATATTCTAAGATACTGAGGGTCAGGGCTTCACATATGAATTTTGAGGTGATATAATTCAGTTTATAATAATAGCTATTCTAATGCACTACATAAACTACAGCTTTATTTATTTTAATTTCATGAAATCAAAGCAAATAACTTATAAAGAAAAACCACATAGCCAGGATATTATGTGTACTATAGGATACTATTTTTGAATATCAAGCCCAAAATATTAGATGAAGACTGTTAAAATATTTTTATCAGGTAAAAATTACTTAAAATAACATCCATATAAATTTATCAGATTAGGAGTAGGGAAAATTCTGTTGTAAAATACAAAATAATGACCATATCTAGTGAAGGAAACAAAATTATCTAGTTTTAAATAAAACTAAATATGTTTATTTCTTATCAACTAGTTGATAATTAAAAATAGGTGAATATTATATACAAACAAATTTATAATAAACTAAAAACCTAAAGTATAGAATTGAGAGTTTTTACTAACTCATGAAAGTAAAGGCATGTTTTGTCTTCTGCATTATTACTACTCCAAAATAAATGATGCAATGAGAGCTGTCTACATGAGGAGAAGCACAGACATTGACCACTATGTTAGTTTGAAGAGATTTTTCTTCATCACACTTGTATATCTAAAGTAACAGGTACTGAAGTTTTGAATTTGCTGCAATATATAGAATTTATTTTTGCTGTTGTTCATATTCCTAAGGAAAATATGAACATAAGACCAGACAAGGCCAGTCTATTTATATAAGGCCACACCCTTAATCCTTTTATAGAATCATCTTCTTGTAAAAATAAGACTATGAAAACAACTGACTTTAGAACCCAAATGTTATGGTCACAACTTTTGAAGGATCCACTTGTTCAGGTCAAGTTTCTCTATTTATTAAATTGGATAGAAATAGTATTTACTATTTTTATGAAGATTAAATAAGTACTATAAAGATTAAATAAGATAATGCCTATTCAGTACTTAATGTCTACAACAACATTTTTTAAAAGGGCTTTGGCTCCCTCAGTTCCTTCTCATTTTCATTTTTATCTAAAAACTAGAGGAGAGGTAATATTTCAAGTTTTGAAAACCAAAAATGTAGAAATCATATCTAAGTTCAAAATTACTATTGCCATTTTTATTATTTTCATTGTGTGCTTTTCTATTTTATTGTAATATATAAATTTTTGTTGTACAACATGTTTTTATATGCATTTTCATAGTAAAATTACTAAAAGTAAACAATTTAACATATTAATTACCTTACATTGCTACCATTATGTCGGGGGTGTTGAGGGGCTAGGTAAGTACACCTCAAATCTACTCAGTAAATTTTAAATACAAAATGCAACACTATTAACTATAATTTTCTTGCTGTATATTACATGTCTAGACTTACCTATTCTACATAATTGCAAGTTTGTACCATTGGACTGATACCTCCCCATTTCCTTCCCCTCTTCATCTCTTGCAACCACTATTCTACTCTCTGTTTCTATGTACTCAACTTCTTTTTTAGGAGTCCACACATAAGTGAGATCATGCAATATTTTTATTTCTGTGACTTATTTCACATAGCATAATATCCTCCAAGTCCATCAATATTGTAGCAAATGGCAATATCATTTTTGTTAAAGCTGAGTAATATTCTATTACACACATACATACAATACTTTATGCATTCATTAATTGATAGTCATTTGTTTCTATATCTTGGCTATTGTGAATAACGCTGCAATAGACATGGAAGCTCAGATATCTCAGATATTTCCTTTGAGTACATACTCAGAAGAGGAATTGCTAGATCATATAGTAGTTTTATTTTTAATTTTTTTTATAAAACCTACATATAGCCTTTTCTTTCTCTAAGAGCTGCCTCAGTCTCAATGTTTCCTCTAGGTTACAAAGTTTGTCTCTGGTGCAAAATCCATCAGAGAACCAGAAAACACCATCTTTCAAAAAATATCATCTACTTTTCAGGTGTACTATATTATTTTCCCGAATTTTCACATTCCATAATTCATTCATTTTTTTCATTATGTGTGTATATCTAAAGTAACAGGTACTGAAGTTGATTTCAGAAATTGATCTGTCTTCTTTAAAATAAAAATAGACTTGCAAGAGTAGATTTTAAGCCCTTTTCAGTGGTAGCACAATGCCCCCTCAAAAACAAAGCACTAATGGCATTTGCAAATACAAAACAAGTAAAAACTGAGAGACTCTGGTTGAAGCAGAGTCTGGAAACCAAGAGCTTAGAGCACAAAAGTGAAATAGCAAATCAGAAAACCATTAGCTTAGAGATTGTCAAGATTCCCAGTGAATACGTTTAGTAATTCATTTTACACAAATGCCATAATAATGTTGAGTGTAACAAAATCAGAAAGGCAACAGAAAGTGAGGTGTCTTTGAAATTGAGGCTACTCGTTAATGGCCTCAGTCTTTTTTTCTGGGGATGATCCCGGCTGTAGCTGAGCTATAGTTATAGGACATACGCAAACAGAACTTATTTACTTTCCCACTAACTGGTCTGTTTTTCCTAGAAACATTTTATTGGTGTTTCCAGTCACTCACCAAACCATGTGGTTATTCATCTTCAAAAACTTCACTTTCGTACAGACTTATTTAGGATTATAGAATATTATATTTGCTCAAATAAATGTTTCAAATAGGCCTACATAGTGATTTTAAATGCCTAGGGAGTACTGTAGTACTTATACTAAGAAATTAACAGCCAACATGTTATTGATTGATCTGGAAATTATCTACTCAATTATAAGTCATGTAGCCATTTCCAGATGTTTGTTCATTAGTTATTGCTTATTCAGGAGATTGGCTATATTGGTCTTCATATATTTTTAGGTTTATTAGAGTGTGAACGAACATATACTGTAATTACAAGATGCAGATGAGCAACCATCTGCAGACGGTTCGCCTCTCAAGGACTTTTAGATCAAACTGAGTCATATTCCACTGATGAGTTTCCCCTGGATTAAAGCTTTACAGCACTGTAAATGACAATAATTATGATGCTGAAAATATAATGTTTTTTTGGACTGGAAACTTCCTTTTCTGTCCTTTCATGCTTTTAAAATAACTTCTAAAATAAACAACTTCTTGTATGATATGTTAATAAGTCCTTTAGGTCAACAATTCTTGTGAGGTTACAATTGGACTATTATTGATAAAGGAACACTTTATTTTTAGGTCACAATTTGGGCTCCAAAAACTGTAACTTAAATATTTGACAATAATTTTCAAAGATATATTTTCATTCATTAGTCATCTCACCATTATTTCTTCCTTTTTAGTGCAAAGACTCATCCTATCTTAACTATGGTGTGTTTTTATTTGATTTGTATTTTATGAAAATATTTATTGGGAATGTCTGCAGTGGAGAAGTCCTCTGGAATTTCTCCAGGTATTTCTGCCATAGACTAACATTGCAAATGAAACATTCAAATTCTATCAGCAAATTTTTCTTATGCAAAGTTGATTCACAGAGATTGTTTGAAATAGGAATATTTTTCTCACTGTCTTTTTTCCTTTGTCCTGTGAATTACATACACTCAGCGAACTATTATTTTAATATTGTGAAACAAAATAAAACAGTTTTGTATGGTCTCTCTGAGAACAATAGTTTTGGTTTTAAATTATAAAGATATTAATAGGCTTGGCAAGTAAATTCAGATATTTTTTAAACTAGTATATCCAGTTTGAAAGATTTCCTCCCATTCTTAACATTATATTACTTAACACACATTTCCTAAATGCCTAAAATAGGGAGAGTTCTATTGTATATTTTCTAGTTCCTAAATAAAGTAATACAATATTTTTAATGTTCTGCTTACTAACTAGTAGGAGCAAACAGACGTAAAACTAACCAACTATTGTCGTAAGCAGAATTAAATTGGTACTTAAATATAGGTTCATGCAACATCCTGAAAGAAGAAAGATAAATGGAGAAAATGAACTCTAGTTTGTATTTTTCAGCCTCTGTTCTGCTAAAAGGCTGTTTTCTCATTTTCTGGCTCAGGTCTTTATGCATTTATATGTTATTTTCTATCATTTTTATGGATTCAATGTAGGAAGTAGAAGACTCCAGTGCAGGATCTGTCATAAAATTATAAGTGCAAACAGACGAAAAGCTGCTGACCAGGCCCATGGAAATTCAGATTAAAACAAGAATGTTATGGCAAAGAAATAAATAAAAAAGTTGATAAGTTTGGTGAACGTGTAAAGAAACTGGGACTCTTAATACTGCTGGTGAGAGTATAAATTTGGGATGGTAAAATCTGCAATATGTATCATATCTTATAGCAATTCAGCTTCTACATATTTACCTTGGCTAAACAGACATATATGTACACAGAAAACAATGTATAAAAGTGCTTAGTTCGACTTTTGAAAGAGTACATAATAGAATCAGATTTACTCACTGAATATCAATCAGCATGTGAAAAATTATCTTGTCCAAGAATGAGATAGATCTCACGTAAACACAAATAAATTGCTATGTGAAACAGTTTACACAGATACATCATTAGAGATAATGGTAAAATTGGATTTAACTAATCTCTGATATTGAACACATTATAGAAGTGTAATACACACATATAAAAGGGCATGCCATAGTGTACTGCTTGATGGCTTTTTATAAGCTGAATACACCTATGAAATACTGATACCCTGTGAAATACTGATACCAGAGAAGTCTGTCTCCTGTCCCATTCCAGTCACTAAATGTCCCTCAACAGTAACCTCTATGTGGTTTTCTAACAGCATAGATAAATTTGTCTGATTTTTATTTCAATTTAATAGAATCATACAAAAAGTTCTTTTTTGTGTCTGGTTTCCTTTGCTCACATTATGCTTGTAACATTTATCTGCAAAGACACATATAGTTTCATAATTTCCATTCTCTTTGCTAAATAGATATTTATTCCATGTGTGAATGTGCCACAATTTATTTTTCATACAATTAGCACTTGCATAGGTCTCAGTTTGAGATGATCACATACAGCGCTTCTATGAACACTTCAGGACTCATCTCTTGATTACCGCAATGCATGCATTTAAGGAAAGAGCATATACCAAGTAGTGCAATAGCTGGGTCACAGTGCATACATGTTTAGCTTTAGCACATATTCTCAAATATTTTTCCAATTAATTAGTATTTCAATCAACAGTGTATAAGAGTTCTGATTGCTCCACATCCTCACCAACATTTGGTATTTTCAGACTTTTCATTCTATTCATTCTGGTGGGTGTGCAGTGACATCCTATTTCGATTTGCATTTCCCTAATAAGAAATAGTTGATCATTTTTAATAGTTTATTAGTATTTTAAAATACTCTTTTATGAACTGTCTGTTAGGATCTTTTGTTCATTTTTCTCTTGTGTGTCCCTTCTTTTTGTTATTGTTTTTTGAGAACTATCTATATATTCTGGTTTTGTGTCCTTTATTAGAAATAGCAAACATCTGCTACTCTGCTGGTTATAAATTCACTCTTGTGACTTTTGATGACAGAGTTCTTAATTTAAATATAGTCCAATTTATCAATATTTTTCTTTTATAGTTAGTGATTTGTAGGCTCTATTTAATAAGTCTTTGCCTATTCTAAGATCAGAAAGATGATTTACTATGTTTTCCTTTGAATCATTGTTATTGTTTAATATTTTATGTTTAGATCTATAATCCATTTAAATTAAATTTTGTATGTGGTGCAAAGAAGGAGTCAAGGCTCATTTTTTTTCCATGTAAATATCCAATTGATTTAGAACATCAAGAACACTTCATCGTTATAAATCAAACAATTGCACATGAGGGTGTTTTCTTAGTCCATTCAAGTTGCAATAACAAAAATATTATAAGTAGATGGCTTATAAATAAAACAAAGTTATTGCTAACAATTCTGGAGGCTAGGAAATCCAAGATCAAGGCACCAGAAGATTTGGTGTCTGGTAAGGGCCTTCTTCCCCATACACTGACGTCTTTTTACTGTAGCCACACATGGAAGGAGAAAACAAGCTCCTTAATGTCTCTTGCATGAAGGTACCAATACTATACATGAGGGTTCTGCCCTCATATTCTAAAGGCCCCATCTCTTAATAATGTTGCATTGGAGATTAGGTTTCAACATATAAATTTGAGGGGACAGAAACATTCAGACAATGGCAACTAGCTCTAGATTCTATTTTGTTCTGTTGGTAATTTGCCCTCTCCCAAACTTGTACCAAAACCAAATGGCCTTAATTATTACAGCTTTACAATATGTCTTGCATCTTGGTTGTATAACATTTCCAGGTTTGTTGCACTTCTGTATGATGGCTTGGGTATTCTTGACCTTTGCATTTCCATGTGAATTTTAGGATTCCTATGAAAATACCTGCTGTTATTTATATTGGTATAGTATTAAATATATTGATAATTTTGAAAGATTTGACTTCACAATATTGAGTCTTTCAATTCATAAACTATATCCCTTTCCTACTTAAGTCTTCTATAATTTGTCTCAATATATTTTATAGATGTTAATATAAAGATATTTCATATGTTTTGCTATACATATTCCTAAGTATTTATGGGTTTAGCTGCTCTTGTATATTATATTATTATTTGTTGGAGGATGGCATATACAAATTTAATTGTTTTTTTTTTTTGGACACAGGGTCTCACTCTGTCACTCAGGCTGGAGTACAGTGGAACAATCACAGCTCCTTGCAGTCTCAACCTCCCAGCTCAAGTGATCGAGATCCTTTTGCCTCGGCCTCCTAAGTGGCTGGCATTACAGGTGCATACCACCACACCCAGCTTAATAGATTTTTGAACATTGACCTTGTATCCAGAAACCCTGCTAACTCATTTAATAATTCTCATTGTTTGTAAACAACTAGAGTAAAAGCATGCCATTTAGAATAATGACAGATAATTTCCTACTTCTAATTCATGTAAAATTTATTTATTTTGACTTTTTGCACTGACTAGGACTTCCAGAGCAATATTGACTATAGGAGTCATCGTGGGCTTACTCACCTTGTTGTCTCTGAAGGAAAATAATTCATTTCCTTATTACATATCATATTTTTATAGATTTATTTGGTAGACATTGCATATCTATTTGCTAAAAATGGTTTATTTAGTATTATAAGTTTATGCTAAATTCTATCAAAACCTAATTTCTAATCTATCAAGATGATCATATGGTTTTTCAGATTTTTCTCTTAATAGGGCGAAACTCATTGATTGATTCTTGAATGTTAAACCGATCTGGAATTCCCAGAACATAAGCTACCTGGTCATGACATACTTTCCTTTTATAAGAATTCCTTGATTTGATTAAATAAAATGTTTAAATCAATTAAATCTATTTAGTTAAGAAGTTAATCTATAATTTTCATTTTTTAAAAATCATTGTTAAGTTTTGGATAAAAGTTATGAACTAATTAAAAAAGATAGTGTTCCAAGTTTTCCTTTTCTCTGGAATATTAAGAACAAAATTGTTATTTCTTCCTTGAAATTTTGGAATAATCACTGGTGAAGCCAGACTTTTGTCTTCTTTTGTTAAAATTTTCTTAAAGAATTGATTCTATTTTATTAATAAAAACAAAATTCCTCAGACTTATCATTTACTTTGGAAGTTTGTATAATTTTTGGAAACTTGTCTTTTTATACATATTTTCAAATTCATCAATATAAAGATGTTATTAATGCTTTCTTATTTACTTTTTGAAGTCTCTAAAATTTGTAGTAAATCTTTTTAAATTCTGGGTATTGGTTATTTGTGTACTTTTATCTTTTTTAAAAACATTCAGACTTGCTAGGGTTTATCTACTTATTTTTTTCCAGTAATCAACTCTGTTCATTTTCTCTAAAAGACATATATTCTCTGTTTTATTGATTTCTGAACTTACTTGCATTATTTCTTTTTTTACTTTGCCAAAATTGGA
The DNA here is from genome assembly GCA_004027715.1 of Plecturocebus donacophilus. Taxonomy (NCBI): domain Eukaryota; kingdom Metazoa; phylum Chordata; class Mammalia; order Primates; family Pitheciidae; genus Plecturocebus; species Plecturocebus donacophilus. The sequence continues at coordinate 258,121 of PVKP010000129.1, forward strand.
TATATAATTGTTTTGCAACCTTCATAAGAGGTGTGTCATTTTTTCCTTTCTAATGCATTCAGGCCAATATATTTCTGTGTAATGCCTGCTTTAGCTGGACCTTGCATAGTTACTGTCTTGTGCCTTCACTAACTTTCAATTCAAAATATTTTCTAAATTTTGTTTTCATTTTGTGTTCAATCAATGGATTATTTAGAAGTATATTGTTTAATTTCCAGGTAGTTTTGTTTTTCAAACTTCTCTTTTTGTTATTTATTTCTAGGTTAAGTTCAATGTGGTAAGAGAACATACTTAGAATATTTTTAATCTTTTGAGGTCTTCCTTGTAGCTTAGCATATGTTGTATGATCTATTTTGGTAAAATATATATATATATATATATATGATATGCATATGTGTGTGTATATATAATGTGAAGATGTTTAATGTATTTGAATATATTGTTTTATATGTCATTTAGATCAAGTATGTTATTTTTTTCATATCTTCTATGCATTTACTGCCTAACCCATCAACTACTGAGACATGTATATTAAAGTTTCCTGCTATGATAATAGCTTTGCCTATTTTTTTGTCTATATATATTCAAAATCTGTTACTTGGTGCATTAGGAGTGTGATATATGTACTTTGGATTGGACCCTTTATGATTCTGCAGTACCTCTATATATATCTAGTAATGTCTCTTGACTAAAAGGCCACTTTATCTGATATTAGAATAGAAATGCCAGTTTTCTTTTGGTTAATGTCTAGGTTATATATTAATTTCAACTATTGGTTTTCAATTTTTGTCCTACTTTTAAAGTGTGACTTTTGTCAACAACATATATTTGAGTTTTATTTTCCCACCCAGTTTGACAATCTTAATCCTTGACTTAGAGTACTTAGTCTACTTACAAGTAATATGCTATCTAATATATTTTAGATTGTATCTACCATCTTAGCATCTAATTTTAATTTGGTCCACCTGGGTTGTGTCATTTTCCTCTCTTTGGTTGTTGTATTCAGATCAATCATTTTTTATTACTCCATTTTTAATTTATATTAACTTTTAGTTATATATTATTATATACTGGCTTTTATGTATATATTATGCACAACATACACTTTGATTTGAATATTTTACTTTCATTTCAAAATTGAAATGTTAATATTAATCAGAATTATCTGAAGAGCTTCTTAAAACAGAGCTTTGCTAAGCCCTATCCCCAGAGTTTTATATTCAGGAGTTCTGGGGTGAGATCAAGAATATACATTTCTGGCCAGGCATGGTATCGCACTTGTAATCCCAGCACTTTGGGAGAGCAAGGTGGGTGAATCATGAGGTCAGGAGTTCATAGACCAGCCTGTCCAATATGGTGAAACCCCGTTTCTACTGAAAAATACAAAAATTAGCCAGGTGTGGTGGCACATGCCTGTAGTCCCAGCTACTTGAGAGGCTGAGGCAGGAGAATTGCTTGAACCCAGGAGACAGATGTTGCAGTGACCTGAGATTGCGCCACTGCCCTCCAACCCAGGGGAAGGAGTGAGACTCCATCTCAAAAAAAAAATGCATTTCTATTATATTTTCAGTTTATGCTGGTGCTGCTGGTCTGGGGACTGTGAGCACCACTACTCTAGACATTACAGAATGCAGCCTTATTGTGCTACCTTGTACTAGTCAGAGTTTTCCAGAGAAACAGAACCTATCATAGATATAGATATAGATATAAATACATAAATGGGAATTTGTTATGAAATTGCTCACACAAAAATGGAGGCCAAGAGGTCTCACAATATGCCATCTGCAAACTGGAGAAATTGGAAAGCTAGTAGCATCACTCAGCTCTCAAGTCTGAAGGCCTCAAAACCAGCTGAAACCCTCCGTCCAAGCCCAAAGGTCTGAGAAACTGGAATTCTAGGTTTCCTAGCTCCAGAAGAGAAAGAGAAAATTCACCTTTCCTCTTTTTTTTTTCCTGCCTAAGCCCAACCTATTGGATGATGCACACCCACTCTAGGTGAGGGCAGATCTTCCTTACTTAGTGCATTGTTTCAAATGACAATCTCTTCTGGAAACATCCTCACAGACATGCCCAGAAATAATGCCTTACTGATTATCTAGGTACCTCGTAGCCCAATCAAGTTGACTCATAAAGTTAATAATCACTTACTGTCTCATACAAAACACTGCTTTAAGATCTCCCTGTTATCACTAGGAAGTTAGACTTTTAACTATATATTATTCTCCTATTTGTATTATTATTACTATTCACTTTATTTCTGGATACATTTTAAATTTTATACAATATTAAAATAATTTTATGCCCTCAATATTAATTTATATTTATTCACACATTTACCCTTTCTGTTGTTCTTAGCTTCATTTGAAATTTCTGAATTTTTTTTTTCCTCTAAAAAATTTCTCTTAGAATTCCTTTTTATTCAGGAATCTGGCATTTTTCTCTTTTTTACAAAGCTTTATTTTATATTTATTTTTGAAGCATATTTTTTACGAAGTATTGAAGTCTAAGTTGATTTTTTAAGCCTTTTAAAGATACCATTTCATTTTCTTCAGGCTTCCAGTGTTTTTCTTGAGAAGCCAGCTGTCTGTTTTATTACTGCTCTTTAAGATCGTGCGTCTTCTCTGGCTGGTTCTGAGATTTTCTCTTTGTCTTTGATTTTTAGCAATTTTACTATGCTATAACGAGGTGTGGTTTTCTTTGTGTTTATTCTACTTGGGGTTCATTAAGATTATTCAATCTGTGGGAATACATAATTTAACATTTGAGGAAAATTCTTAGTCATTTACATTTCCAATATTGCTTCTGCCTCATTTCCTCTCTGCTCTTTTTCCAAGAATCCAATTTTATATATAAAGCCTTTGAACAGATCCCAAATGTCTCTTATAGTATGATTTTTCTTTTCATTTTTTTCTCTCTTTGCTTCAGTTGGACAATATTTACTTAATTGTCTTCTAGTCTATTAATTCTATCTATTGCTATGTCCAATCTGCACTTAAACATGTATATCAAGTTACTAATTTTCAACATTATATTGTTTCTAGAATGCGTATTTCGTTATTATTATAAATTTAACATATCTAGTAAAATCATCCATTCTTTTGGTACATCTTTTCCTCCTTCACTTTTATATGCTAAACACGATGATTTTAACATTCATTTCCATTTTCATCAGTATTGGGGTCATTCATGATTTTACTTCTTTTAGCTTTATTTTTGTGTTGATTATTTTGTATTTTTATATGTCTAGTAAAATTTTTATAATAGATATTTTGTAAAATAAAATTAAAAAGTCTCATTGTGATATTAGTCCAGAAAAGAAGATATTTCTTTGCTCAGTTAAGCAGATAAGATTGATCAGCTAAATCATATTGGTAGTTAAGCTGAGAAGGGGCTGTGCTACATTATAGTAAGGTTTTGTCTACCTCTAATTTCCTTAACTTCCTAGGGTGCAGTCTTCTGAGCTTTCTCCGTCCTGAAAGACCATGGGAAGTCTGTCTATGTACTTCAGATGCCCTTCCCAGGTATCTGAACTTCCAAGTCCAGCCCTTCTATCTCCAGCCCCATGGAACTTATCTGACAAACATTATGAGTGTGAGTTTCATCATAACCAACTTATCTTCCCCAGAAATTTTTTTCTAAATATCATGGAACTACAAGATAATTGCCTTTGTCATTCAGAAGCATTCAGGCTAACTTCCCAACTTCCCCTGTAGCCTCCTGAAAAAAGCAAGCATTCAGTACTTAAAATCAACCATGCATTTCGGGCATTCGTGGCCCATCAAAATCAAATTGTTCACTTTCATCTTGTCCAACACTACGTACTTTTCTATTTTCTCAGTAGAGGCCCTTTTCTTGTTCTCAGTAGAGGCCCTTGACCTAAGCATGCAATCTCTAGGATTTTCAAAGGCAAACTGCCTGGCAATCATCAGATCACCTCAGAAAAGTTTTCTTTCTATCCAGCATTTTTGTTGCTATAATCTGCATTGATTTCAAAGCTCTCCAATTTTTTTTTAAATGTGGGGTTTTTTGTATGATTCTGTTGTTTTTTATATGATGTAGAGCTGGCATTGCTTCGATACAACCTACTACATTCTACTAGAAAATGGAGATCCTATGTGTGGTATTTTAAGTTTACAAAGGATATCATTAAATGCTTATTTTTTTACAATTAGAAGTAAATACAAAATTCTGTCTTATGATGGTTCATGAAGAGTGTGAAAGAAGAAATGACCTCTGAGCTACCCTTTGAAAAATAGGAGGTTTTACAAACCCTGAAAAAATTTAAGGGTTATTGGAAACTACATTTAATAGTGTGAACAAAGTCACTGAAGTATGAAAGCTGATGTGATAAGAGATAACTGATGCAATAAGATAATACTGTATTAAGAGATAATTTAGGTGTATATTTATCTTAAATTAAGTTGATTCTGAAGAAGATGTTTTAATTCACCTACATAATTCTTTAAAGGTACAAGGTTTGTTAACATATTGCCAAACACTTTGGAAATCAAGTAAATACTTAGAAATATATTGAATTCTTATAATCATCTTTTGAATCTGTTTCTTTAGGTAGCATGAGATCCTCTTTTTAAAAAAAGTTTTCTTTTTTATAAACATGTAGTATGTATTGTTGCAACATGAAGACTTAACACTTTTAGATCAGTAGAATTTATTTACATCATAACAAACTTCTGAAATAGATGATATTCTGAGACTAATATTTTACTTGCATTTTATACACTGAGTCTAAAACATATTTCTATAATGTATTTTAATTAGTGTATGTACAAATTTTTACCTTCACATTTTTATTTAAGTTTTACATGAAATATTATTGGTGATTATTCTTAGTTGGAAGGTCATCTGAGAGAGCCACAAATCATACCTGTTACAAGAATAACTTTCCCACAAATGCCCTGAAACAAGTTACCCAACCAGCAAATAATTCATTGTTTCACCTACAATATTTTGGATATTATCAAAATATAACACTAAAACCTACGTTTTCTATATTAGCAAGGTTTATTGCCAATGAGATCCTGACAAGTTTGCTGCTTCCTTTCACTCATCTATAAAAGTAAAACCACTTATTCATAGTTACAAGGATAATTTAGGGAGGGGAGGAAACTCAAAAAGCATAAAATTTGATAATCATAAATAAAATAATTGGCAACTCAGAAATGTATATTTCTCTATGCGGTATCTTTTCTAAATCAATTTGTTAAAATCAAAATTGACCTGACCGGTCAACACAAAGTTATTTGATTGTGAACTTCTAGCAATTGAAACTAAACTTGTAATGAAAATAAACCCCATGTGTCAAATGTGGAAGAGGTTGATAATCAAAATATACCTAGTATATATTTTGCAAAAACACTCTGGGATTATATGTAAATGACTCTTTTCTGCCAGTTAAATAATCCATGCTTTAATAGTAAATAGAGAAAATGAATAGATAGCTAGAATAAAACACAAAAACTCTTTCAGGATTCAAATCATTTCGTCTAATTCCTTATCACTTCAAACATCGTCTAATGTAATGGCCTGGCCTCCTGTGTGAATGTAGTCCTTTTAAATTTTCTTTAATTCTATGAATACACACTCTGCTCTGCAGAACTTTCCCAATCATCTCTCAAATCAAATCCAATTCTGCCTGCTATTTTGAAACTCCATCATTTTCCAGCTACCTACCCTGAATTATTGGTCTGCATCCTACTGGATCCTACTAAAAAATAGAGTTTTCCAGTTTATCCTCTTTGCAGAAGCTGGAATTAAGAGATATTGCTGGGCTGCACATAAGATCATTTTTAGGTGGTGTATGTGAAATAGAAGAGAAAGGTGGTGAGTTGCTGAGGTTGGGGAGGGCAGAAGATTGCTGTTAATGTCAGACAGTGAAATTTGAGGAAATAGTTGGTTTTCATTCCCCAGTGGTGGCTACACAGAGTTGACAGGAGCAAATGCAGTGCAATCAGAAACTCTATCATAGATAGGAGTTTAAGAGATCAAGAGCAGAAAGATGTTCCCAGGGTGAGTATGCAAAGAATGAGACTTAATGTATTCAGCATTCAGTTAGACACAGAAATAGAGCAAATGATGATAAGAAACAGAAGTAAAGCAATGAGACTACAGTAATAAACAGATCTGCCATCCCCAGAGATTGTTTTTAGTGGGAGTGGCACCATATTGTGTAATTGTAATTTTCATGTGTGGGATTAGAGTGCATTGTTAATGTAGTGAAGATGGGTGTACGGCAGTAAAACTCTCCCTCTCCTGGTTGCTCCTCGTTACAGAAATGAGACAGTAAGTCCAAATGCCCATGAGTATCTGATTAACAACATCAAATATCTAACCCACCCCCACAATTACTAATGACATATCCCTAATGTTTGCTTGAAATAGCTTTCCCTCTATTCATAACAGCCAAAATATAGAATCATCAACAAATGATCAACAGCTGATTGGATAAAGAAAATATGGTACATATACACAACTGAATACCATTAAGTCATGAAAAAGAAACAAAATCTTATGTGTAACGACGTGGATGAAACTGGAAGACATTATGTTAAGTGAAACAAGCCAGGCACAGGAAGACAAATATCACATAATTTCACTTATATGTGGAATCTAAAAAAATATTGGTCCGAAAGAAGTAGCGATTAGGATGTTTATTAGAGGCTGAGAGTTACAGGGAAGGAGGGGTGAGGAAATAGTGGTGAAAGGATATATAATTACAGTTAGATGAGAAGAAGAAAAGAGATTTATTGTACAGCATGGTGGCTATAATTAATGGTGAAATATTGTATTCCTTAGACATATAAAGGGGGTAGACGTTAAACCTTTCCTTAGACATACAAAGGGAGTAGATATTAAACCTCACCACAAGAATGATAACTGAGAGTTAATATGTTTGTTAATTAGCTAGATTTAACCATTCCACAATGTATATAGACTTCAACATCATGCTGTACATGATAAATACAGACAATTTTATCTGTCAATTTAAAACATAAGATAAAGAAAACAGTGGTGATGGGTACCTGTAATCCCAGCTACTCAGGAGGCTAAGGCAAGAGAATTACTTGAATCTGGGAGGTGGAGGTTGCAGTGAGCCAAGATTGTGCCACTGCACTCCAGCCTGGGCGACAGAATGAGACTCCATTTCAAAAAGCGAAAAAGAAAAAAAGGAAATAAAAACTTTTTTCCCCCACAGTTAGCCAATTAGAGCTTTGAGACTCAAGGCACCAGTAAAATTTCTGATGTATCGTTACAGTATAAAGAGAATTTTAGACCATCTCATGTCCTCTTTCATTGGTTGGTGAGCTCCTAGAAAGTTTACCCCAGAAATCAGAGCCTGACTTCTGTTCTTTGATTTGTTTCACTCTATTAGTAAATCTAAGATTTAGTCGAGCCAGTAACTTCTTTTCTTTCCTTTTTTTCTACAGTCACCCATTTTGGAAATTTTTTAGCAATATTCACATTAATATTCATGAGAAGGTGCACAAAATTTGAAATTTAGATCAAATATATGTGTAGCATTATAGCAGAGCTAGTAAGCACTTAATGTGAAAAGGATTTTTACAACTAAAATGAAGGCATCAAATTTTTCAGAAGTTATATTACCATTTTTTATAGTTTTTGTCCCATTTTAACAAAGATCTCCAAAAGATCACTCATTTGCAAAACTCATGATATTAATCTTTATTTTTTCTCTTAAATTCATTAGTATTCATTTTTGCATCTCATGATGGGCACAATCTATTGACTATAGTAGGAACCCATTAAATATTTTTAATCTAAAGAGTAACAAAAGAATGCATATACAATTTGGATCCAAAAACAAGAATATACATTCATCGATATTCTAAATTAACTGGTTAATTCACCCAGGGTGACTCTAACTGCAATGACATATAATTGTATCTGATTTAATATCTGTGTTTTATCCTCTAATAAATGATACAGCTATATTTTTTGACCAAGGCCACCTTGTTAATCTCATTTTAAATTTAATATTTAGAATTTCTAATGAGGGATCCTATACAGTCCTAAAAATAATTTTATTTGGAAAACTAGTGGTCTGGTAAAACCCTAATTGGAAAGGCTGAGAGGCAAAGCCTTAGGACCTGCAAAATCTCAGAATAAAGTACAAAAGTGCCAAACACTTGGGGTCTTCTGGAATGACCCAGAAATAAGGTGGACTAATGAACAGTTGCTCTCATTCATCCCTCCTCATCTTTTCTCTATCCTGGGAACTGTAGCAAAACAGTGTTAGCCAGAGTGGAAGGAAGATAAAACACTACCCAAGTTTATAATTGAATGGTTAAGTTCATAGTCTTGGGAACATGAGAGAAGCGTGGAGACTTAGATCTGCTAACTACTAACATGTAAACTTGAGCGATACAGTTATCTTTCTAAGTTTTCATTGCCTTTGCTGAAAATCATGGCAATAGTAGTACCTATCATATGATTCTTCTATTAAATAAGAAGACACATGTAAAGTGTATATCATCTCAAAGTATTCTGGCACAAAGCATGTATTATCTATTAATATTATGTGGCAAGTATTTACCAAGTTGTCTTTTTCCTTTTGTGATAGTTTTCAGCTAGTATTCTTTTAATGTTAACTTTAGTTGTAATAAATGGTTTTATTTCACTTACCTGTAAAATAAAATAAAAAAATGCCTCTATCTATGGTGCTTCAATTCTCTATAGATAATAGATAGACAGATAGATAAATACATAGATGATAGATAGATAGATAGATAGATAGATAGATAGATAGATGATAGATAGAATTTATTTAAAATTTAATATTTAAAATGTGACTTAAGTCCTGGCACGGTGGCGCACGCCTGTAATCCTACCACATTGGGAGGCCAATGCAGGTGGATTTCCTGAGCTCAGAGGTTCGAGACCAGCCTGGGCAACATGGCAAAACCCCAGCTCTACTAAAATACAAAAGATCAGCTGGGCAGGGTGGCATGTGCCTGCAGTCCCAGGTACTCAGGAGGCTGAGGCATGAGAACTGCTTGAACTCGGGAGGGAGAGGTTGCAGTGAGCTGAGATCATGCCACTGCACTCCAGCCTGGGCAACAAAGTTAAACTCTATCTCAAAACATAAAACGATATAACATAAAATGTGATTTAAACTCCACAAATAAAACATGATTGTTTTATTTTTACTCCAGCAGACAAAGAGAACCAGGTACTAAGAAAAATGTATGTGTGTCACCGTTGTTTGAGTATTGTCTTCAACCAATATTTTAGCTGCATTTCTTGACATTCAAAAAAATAGGGATCGTTTCTCTTTTAAATCTCAAAATAATGTTCTGCTCCCTGAATATTAAGAAAGGGTGAGGAAACAATAGTGGGCTGCTAGGGCTTGCCTGAGTGTAATTTTACAGGTCTGAAGCAATATGAAATTCTTTATGTCTATTATAACTATAATATGGTGAGCTCGGTGTATCAGAATACACGAAATTCTGTTCAGTGCTAGATGAGATCCTGAGGCTCAATACTTCTGAAATAAGCTGTGATAAAACTTACATTTGGATTAGAGGCATTTTAGGTAATTACTCAACCAAATAAAAAACTGAATTGCTCATCCAAGTCTACAAGACCAGGATATTTGCTGAGAAAGCATATTCAGAAAAAAATGGTTCTTAAAGGAAGAAAGATAAATCAAAACTATCCTTAAGGCACATTTGTTGTTTTGCGTTTCACAGTTTGCTAATGAAGGTAAAAGAAAGAATCCTTTTTAAGTGTTATCCAGTTTTGTTTCAGGGCTCTTGGATCTGTTGGCCTAAATGCCCTTCATTGTCAAACATTATGTCCATGCCTTATTATGGCAGAGGCAATAAAATTCAGAACTATATAAAAAAAGAGAACAACTGAACAAAATTATCACCAATCAATCCACAATATCTCTGAGGACTTATCTTTTTGCATGTATTGCAATAATCAGTGGTGAACTACTTCAAATTTATATTATTTTAAGAAAATTATGATGAACTTTTAGAAGGGTGTGTGGTCATACAAATTGAAAGTTGAAATCTCAGTCATAATAAACACAAAATTTGCTTATAATACGTCCTACAAATACTTTAAACAACTT